>VSMD01021311.1:0-157700 GCA_008750895.1 Mirza zaza
ACCAGCCTGAGCAAGAGCGAGACCCCATCTCTACTATAAATAGAAAGAAATTAATTGGCTAACTAAAATATATATAGAAAAAATTAGCCGAGCATGGTGGCACATGCCTGTAGTCCCAGCTACTTGGGAGGCTGAGGCAGCAGGATTGCTTGAGCCCAGGAGTTTGAGGTTGCTGTGAGCTAGGCTGACGCCACGGCACTCACTCTAGCCTGGGCAATAAAGTGAAACTCTGTCTCAAAAAAAAAAAAAAAAATAGCGGTTTATAAGAAAAATTCTCACCAAACTTAGAATATAAACAAATTCTTCATCTTCATAAAGAACATCTATGGGCCATGCGCGCTGGCTCACGCCTGTAATCCTAGCACTCTGGGAGGCCGAGGTGGGCGGATTGCTCAAGGTCAGGAGTTCAAAACCAGCCTGAGCAAGAGCGAGATCCCATCTCTACTATAAATAGAAAGAAATTAATTGGCCAACTAATATATATAGCAAAAATTAGCCGGGCATGGTGGCACATGCCTGTAGTCCCAGCTACTCGGGAGGCTGAGGCAGCAGGATTGCTTGAGCCCAGGAGTTTGAGGTTGCTGTGAGCTAGGCTGACGCCACGACACTCACTCTAGCCTGGGCAACAAAGTGAGACTCTGTCTCAAAAAAAAAAAAAAAGAACATCTATGGAAAACCTACAGTGGGCATCATACTTAACAGTGAAATATTAAATGATATCCTACTGAAGTCAGAAAAAAGGCAAATGTGCTCATTTTTACCACTTCTACTCAACATAAAATTGAAGCTTTTAGCCATTGCAATAAAGGAAGGAAAAGAAATCAAATTATAAAGATTAGAAAGGAGGAAGAAAAAGTTGCCTTTATTTGCAGATAATATGATTGCTTACCTAGGAAATCTTGAGGCCTATAAAACAATTAGAAATAATAAGTGAATATGGTGAGGCATATAAGGTTAAAATGCAAAAATCAACTCTATTCTTACATTCTAGCAGCAAACAACTCTAAAATGAAATGCAAAAACAATTCTATTTACATTAGGTTCAAAAATCAAATATTTAAGAATAAATTTAATTACATATGTACACTGTATACTGAAAACCAGAATATATTGCTGAGGGAAATTTTGTAAGGCCTAAATAAGTGGAAAGATTTATTATTTTCATGGAATGGAAGACCAACAGTTTTAAGATAATAATTCTCCCAAAATTGATCTATAGATTCAATTAAACTCCAATCAAAATCTCTACTACTTGACAAACTGATATTAAAATTTATATTGATGCAAAGGACTTAAAATAACCTAAATAATTTTATTTTTTAATTTTTTTTTTAGACATTTTGGTTACAGTGTGTTTCTTTGCCTCTCCCTAAAAAGGGATAGAGGTAATCCTTTCCCCCCTACAGTGCTCATTACATCCTTAAGATGTGGGTCTCCCCCCCTCAGATCCCTGTTGAACACTCCAGTTATTTGAACACTATAGTTTTAATAACCTAAATAATTTTAAACACAAAGAACAATGTTACAGGACTTATACTACCTAATTTCAAGACTTACTATAAAGTTTTACAATGAAGATAGTGAGCTATAAGCAAAAGGATTGGTCTATAGATCAATGGAATAGACTAGAGTTCAAAAATAGATTGACACCTGTATAGTCAGTTGATTTTTGACAAAGGAACCAAGGCAATTCAATGGGGAGAAGAAAAGTCTTTTCAAGAAGTGGTCTTTACATATGGAAAAAATGTACGTTGACTCTTACCTCATACGTTACACAGAAAATAACAGATAAACCTAAATGTAAAATCTTAAACTATAAAACATCTAGAAGAAAACAGAGGAAAAAATCCTTATGATACTGGTTTAGGAAAAGATATATTAAACAGCACAAAAAGGACAAAGAAAAGAAATATTATTAATAGAATGAACTTGAACAACATAAAAAGCATTGTCCAATAAAACATTATCCAACATAAAAAACTATGTCCAAAAGACACAGTTAAGAAAACATAAACAAAAAGACAAGCTACAGATCGGGAGAGAAAATTTGCAAAACTAAGAGTTTGTATCTAGAAAATATAAAATGCTCTTAAAACTCAGCACTTATAAGACAGACAACCCAATTTTAAAAAATGGGCATCAGATTAGATACTTTACAAATGTCCAATAAGCACAAGAAAAGATGCTCAACATCACTAGTCAATGGAAAATGCAAATAAAAATCACTATGAAGTACTACCACATACTCACCAGAATGGATAAAAAACAAAACAAATCTGACAATACCACCTATTTTCAACACTGTGTTCCATATTTTGACTGTCGTGGTATATTCACGAGGTATATATCAGGTAAATCAAATTGTACATTTTGAATGGATGTGATTTATGTATGTAAGTTATGCACTAATAAAGTTGATTGAACAAATAAGCCCGTGGAAGAATGCAGTAGTTTATTATCTTGATGAAGGACCCTTGATACAAAGATGCTCAGGAACTTGCTACAGGTGACAGCTTGTAGGAAGTGGAACTGGGATCGGACTAGTTCTCAGCCCAGACTGTTTTCTCTTCTAATTAGGTCATGCTATTGTGCATAGAAAGCAGGAGTGAAGTAGAGGAAGGAACAAGAAGGGAAACAAATGTCCTGAGAATTGACTTCTTGTGGTCCAAGCCCTTAGTCTTGTCCCAAACAGTGACGTCAAAACACTTCCCCAGAGAAGTTAAGACGTGCCTTTCTCCAACTGTGAAAAAATTTAGTCTTTTAAAATTGTTTCCACATTTTCCTTTCCCTTCCCTAATTGTAGACAGAGTAAATTTGAATTATATATAAAGAGTAAGGTAGATACATATTGGAATGTAAAGGTTGAGGGACTTATATAATTCGGGGATGTGAGTAAAGAACTTTGGCTATGGAGCTTCCTGTTTGTTTCTGAGACCACCGACAAACTTTTTTGAAATTACTTAAATTATGTAAGTGGGTTAAAACTAGGTAAAGAATTTAGGGAGAATCAGAAAATGCATAGAATGTGTTGAGTTAATGCTTTTAGGAATCAGCATGTGAATCAGCATGTGAATTGTCAACATTTTAGCTTATTATTTTTATTTCCTATATATTTTACATATATTTTCTCTATGTTTTTCTTGGGCTCAAAAGCTAGGTTTGTTGAAGTTTGATATTTTTCTCCAAGGGAGCATTGTATCATTTTGTAATTACTTGTGTGCTAAATTATTGCCACATTATATTTGATATTGGTATTAAGATTTCACTGTAAGAATAAATGAAAGATAAAGAAGAGCCTGTATGCAAACCTGAGTTCACCAGCCTTTCATCTAAACAAAGAACTAATTTTATCTTTTCAGGATTTCTAATACTTAACCATGTGCATTAAGGGCTTGAACTGTATAGGTTATATTTCTGAAAAGCACTTGTGCTCAAATAGCAAAAAAATCACATTGAGAAATTTAAATTTTTTCTCCATGAATATGAGTCTGAATTTGTATAGAGTACTTTACCTGAGGTTACAGAAACAAATACTATATAACAAGTAAGTTTATGAGAAATAATCTATAAGTTTTATGTTCACACAGAGACCTAGCATTGAACACCTAATGGGTTTCGGGTTCTAGAAAACCCTTTATGCATCTTGTCTCATTTGGTCCTCACATCAGCCATATGGAGGAGGTAGTATTGTTATCCCCATTTGAAGTTGTGAAAATGCAGGTGCAGAAAGATAATTTGTCCAAGGACTGGTAAATAAATTTAATTTGTCCAAGGTCCAAGGCAAGTGGTAGTTTCAAGATTTGAACCCAGGCAGCCTGTCTCTGCAGCCTGTGCCCTGAACCCTGTGGCCATACTTGCTCCTGGGACAGGCGTCTTTGCTGGTTTCTCCAGACGCCACGCCCATTCCCACTCCTCACATCGACTTCCACTTCCAACAGAAATGGGCGACATCAGTTTCCCCACAGCCTCATAAGCACAGTGTGTCATTAAACTTTAATAAGAGGAGTGAGTTTGAGCATCTTTTCAAAGGTTTAAGAGCCGTTTTTTTTTTCTTTTTCTATGTATTGGTTGTTCATATCCCTTGCAAAAATTTTTTATTGTTTCATTCTTTCACTAACCTTTTAAACAGGAACTTTATATATTAGAGAAATTAGCCCTTCTTCTATTAGATGCAAATATTTTTCCAAGTTTGTCATTTGATTTCATTTATGGTGTCTCCCTCATGCAGATATTTTTGATTTTTGTGTTTTTAATTGTCATTAGTTTCTTTCATGTCTTCAAAGCAATTTTGGATAGAAAACGCCCTTTTCAGCAAAGATGGAACAAAGAAGTCAACTATTTTCTCCTCAAAGATGCTTGCTATGGCCAAACCCTGTAAGTGATATCCAGATGGAAACTCTCCTGATCGTTCTGAATGTACCAAACTTGGCTGAAATCTTTCATTACTGACTTTGAAATTTAATATCAGAAGTTCTTTCAAATGTGAGATATATCTTAACATAATGGGACCATGAAGCATTTCTACTACAGCACTATGTATTACTATCACTCACTTGGAACTTACCTTTGCTTCTGAGGGTGTCTTATTTCTCTATTAGATTACAATTCCTTGTTCAAACAGTATCTTTTATATTGTAGGAGGTCAATTAATAATTGTTATTAACTTATTTTACCTAAAACTACTCTCGTATAATTATAAAATTGTCATATCATGCATATAAATAATTGAAATACTCTGAGATTATTGTCTACCTTATCTTTTTATTATCCCTAATCATATTCAAAATTTTCAATTCTCATGATATTGATGGTCTGTGCTAAATTTATCCTACCTTTTTAATCATTATAGCTACTAAATTTGCATGTGTTTCACTGTACCAGTGATCTCTTTTATTCGATGTTTGTATCAAGTTCTAATAGTCCTTAATATCCATTGGTCCCTTCTTTCTTGGTGACTCATTTGTTGGGGGAGGCAATATGCCTGTGAGAGACTGTATTTCCTAGGTTCCTCTGCAGGCAGGAGCATCCGTGACCTAAGTGCTGGCCCCTGGCGTGTAGTAGAGGTTATTGAGCAAGCAAGTTCCTGCCTGGAATCTGGAGGGACAGGCGGGAGGAAGCGTATCCTGCTCGCAGAGCGGACAGTGGGGCTAGAGAGCTAGCAAGTGTGAGCAAGACTGGCTGTGTAATTCACAGGGCCCAGTGCAAAATGAAAACGCAGGGCTCCCTGTTCAACATTATCAATAATTAAAAATACCAACAGCAGAGCTTTCACCCAGAAGAGGGTACACAGGTCACTGCCCCAGGAAGCCAGTCCTGAGCGTGACGGCTCCTGGGCCCCAGGAGGCCATGAGCCTGTGCCTCAGCCCTGGACGGCAGACTGTTGTCCTTTTACTAGAGTGCAAACCTCCTTACGTTTAAGCCTCTGCTGTCTGGGCTTTCTGCTGTGTGCATTCCAGCCCAGTGCAGGTCATGAGCACCCTCGTTTTGTACTTGGAGAAACTGGGCTGTGGACAGGTTTACTTGGGAGCAGATTCGGAGGTATTCACAGACTCAGATTCCGGGAATTCGGGCTACATACTTTTTCTGTGGCAACACGTCGTCTTTCTTTTCTCACAGAGATGTTAACATTCCACATTTCCTTTTTTGGGGTCAAGCTTTTACAGTCCGCAGGTTTGCTTATCTCACAACGCCCTCCTCTTTGTAGCCTGTAATAGGAAGGTGGTGCTTCATCCCACCAGGTGTTTTTCTCATTTGCATTTAATTTGTGCTCTGGAGCGGACAAAATGCACTCTCAGTGCACATTTCAAATATTGCTAGAAAGTGATTCACTTCCATCTCTAGCAAAATGTTTATGCTTTTGATCCCTCAGTAATTCTCCCTTTGTAGATGAGGAGTTAAGATGACAAAATTCAATAAAAAAGGAACTCGGAGTATGCGCGGCCCTGTCTGGCGTGGCTGGCTGTGTGCCCGGCCCCACGGGAGGGGGGCACGTACTGGCGGTTCTTCCAGGGCGATCGCAATCAGGAAAATCCACCTATAAATTTCTTCTTTTAATCGCGCGGTAGGATAAACAGAATTAATAGCTCTCTGGATGTTCTGTCTATGCCGCCAGAGCACTGTGACCCTTAACTATTCGTTCGTTAGCCCTACAAGCCGCAGCTGCTGCTTGGCCCGGCGTAACACAGGTGTTGCCCTTGCTGGGTCTGAGTTTCAACGCCATCTCAGCTCCTGCAAAAGCACCCCGCCTTGGCTAACTCGCACAAGCCAACATTTCTAGATCAAGTTTTAATTTCTGTTAGTCCTGCGTAGTGCCAGGGTGTGGGTGGGGGCACAGGGTGTCACTGCAGATAATCACACTGTATCATGAGTCCTCTCCCGCCTCTCCCCCTCTTTACTGGAAGAGACAAAATTTCCCAGGGGAGCAGACCTGGATGAGGTTTAGGCTCCTACTTGGGCCTTGACTTCCAACCCGGTTCTAGCTCAGACCTTGCTGCAGGTGTCAGGCGCATACGTGATTGCCCCACTTGTCTTGGTATACGGGCCCTTGGGAGGTCCGTGGAGCACAGAACTCCGGTGTTCTTGGATCTTCGACTAAAGTGTCATTTTAATGTCATCCAAATCTCACGTAAGCCTTAGCCCTCCGGTGATGCCGAAATAGTACCAGCTGTTGGCATAATCGAGGCATCATTAAGTACTTTTTTTCAAAAGCTGGTGTTTTGAGTTGAATCGTGTCTCCCCTTCCAAATGCATATGTTGAAGTGCTAATCCCCAGAACCTCAGAATGTGACTGTATTTGGGGACAGACCCTTTAATGAGGAAATTAAGCTACAATGAAGCCAGTGAGGGTGGCCCCTAATCCAGTCTGACTGGTGTTGTAATAAAAGGGGGAGACAGACGCACATAGCGGGACTACGAGGTGAAGAGAACAGGGATTCGGCCACTGCGCCTCACAGCCTCAGAAGGAACCAGCCCTGCCGGCACCTTGGTCTTGGACTTTCAGCCTCCGAACCGTGAGACTCACACTTGTGTTCTTTAGGCCCCGCAGTCTGCGGTGCTTTTCACGGCAGCCCCCGCAAGCTAACGCACTTGGAACCAGGCTGGGAAAACTGTCTGAAGAGGCCGGTGGACCACGTGGTAGAAGTGGGGCTGCCGCACTGCGCAATGCTGGAAGTAGCCGTGTCCCTTTTGCTCCACTGTTCAGAGACAGGGACAATAGTGACATTCTCTTGACGGCAAGGAGCTCTGAAGTGTTGGGTGGCAAACTGTGCCGGTCACACGTGGAGAGGACTTCCGGTCTCACTCCTGCTTTTTGAGAAGAAGGAAATTTGGGTAGCGTTTTCATGACCTGAGTAGGGTCACATGGAGGTCAGGTCGGGGGCAAAGTGAGCATACATTTGAAGCTTCCTAGTTTATTGTCTTTATGGTCTATTGATGGGAATTCTCTGATTCTCAATAAGAGTTCCTAAGAACATGCTGGAAGATATTGTTTTTTTCTTCCAGTACTTTAGCACAGTGCCTGGCACATGATAGCTGCTAAAATTGTAACTGTTACTAGTAGTGTCCAACTCTGGAAAGGGATTGCTTTTCTTAAATTAGCTGTCAGAAGGGAAGGGTCTGCCTCTTAAAATTTATATATTATTGGTGCTTAATAAAGTTTATTTATTTATTTATTTTTTGAGACAGGGTCTCACTGTGTTGCCCAGATTGGAGTAGAGTGGCACAATTGCAGCTCACTGCAACCTCCACCTCTTGGGCTCAAGCCATCCTCCTGCCTCAGACTCCTGAGGAGCTAGGACTACAGGTGTGCACTACCATGCCTGGTTAATGTTTTTTATTTTTGTAGAGACAGAGTCTTGCTATATTGCCCAGGCTGGTCTTGAATTCCTGGCCTCAAGTGACCCTCCCACCTCGGCCTCTTAAAGTGCTGGGATTACAGGTGTGAGGCACCGTGCCCAGCCAGTATTTTTAATATTAGGCCTGAGCATGCTGCCTTGAGAACTCTGGTTTATAATATTAACTTTGTACAGCATTACTAATAAATCATCTCTGGAAAGAATAAGTCTTCAACATCTAGTAGCTAGCCAACACAAAAATATTTCTAAAACAAATCAAAACATGCACAGTGTTTTATAAAAAAGTTGATAAAATAAGGAAAATTGAAGTGCAGTATCTCTAAGATACTGAATAAATATTATAATCATTGAGTAGTAAATTTCTAATAAATTACAAACATTTATCACTATATTTGCTAATAAGTAAACTGAGCATCATAAAAATTAGATATGTAAAAGTACGGAAAAATTTAATTCACTAGAAATGAGAAATACTACATTTCTCATATTACCCCGTGTTTGCATTATAAATTTTTTTTGGCTTCTGAATGACTGCTTGCTGAAAAAATGGCATAAAGTGGGTACTTTTTTTATGGTTTTGCAAACTTCCAGAGAACAGGTACCATCTCTTCCTAAACACAAGATCCCTAGGATTGCCTGTTAGTCTGGAATAGTGAGTATATATTCAATAAATGCTTCTTGAATGAACCAATGTGTGAATGATTTTCTTGGTGGATTTCTAGTAAATTGAGAGAAAGAAGGTAACATGTCAGTAAAGAATGAACAGTTTTACTTTCAAATAAGGAAGGCAATTTATTGTAGTGAAATTACATTGAAGTTTTACATATGACCTCCAATGTATATAAAATCATTTACCTCCTCACTAGTGGATAAGACACCATTGAACTACAAAGAAACTCACAGTGCTATAAATGAGTTTATACTGATGTAATGCATTTTCACTAATCTACCCAATTTAATCTGATGATTGAAAGGACATGCTTAAGTATTTTTCACTATGGCCTCTTCATAATTTTCACTATGGCCTCTTCTTTTACTGGAGTTTGTAATGCCTTGGGTAACTCCAAACACTGAACCCTATTCCCACAGTCTGTTCCTTTCTTTTACCATGGTGATTAGTTATCACAAGGCTGTTCAGTGGAGTAAATGTACACCAGAGATTTAAACATTTCTCCCTAAATGGAGTTTGTGGAAAATGCAAAAATTGGCATGACATGTGAGGCAACATTAAAAAAGCAAAGATAATTTTTAAACGCTAACCAATAGAAAAGGACCCCAGGAGGCAGAGCACAGCAGTGGACTTCACTGCAAAAAATACAAAGTATTCAGGGATTTATGCAGACATTCTTTGCACCTAAGCCGGGTCTATAATACATTTTATACATTTGTTACATATTGCACAAATCCAGGTACACACAGACACTACCTGATGCGCCATCGCCATGGTGTAGCTATCCTCACCGAGGAGGGTTCTACAGCACTTTCTAAAGGAGCTTATTCATGACCTTTCAAAAAGAGAAACTACAAGCACTTCTTTATACAGTCTTATCTTTACAGAGACACCACAAGCTATGGCATGGTGCGTGACCTCCCTCCCTAAATATAGGATTCTTTCACATATTGCAGTTGGTCAGCCTCAAAGATGGGCTGGCTGCAGCGTCGCAGTAGACAGTCCCTCTTATTCTTCTGCACAGTCTCTGACACCGTCCTCGGCCGGTGCAGCTCCAGTCTCCCTGGGACAGCCACGTGCCCCAGAGTTTCCACAGAAGCACTGACAGTCCTGCTCTGTGCCCAGTGCTGGGTCAGGGGAGACAGTCTGTGCCCAGCAGGTGGCTCTCCACTGCATCTGTCTCTTGAGTGCTCTCCATGGGGAGGCGGGAGAAGAGGTGGCAGGAAGGGGTTCTGGCTGAGCAACCTCGCCCTCATACTGCCCACGGTCTGGCTGCCATAGGTGGCGGGTTCCCACGCCTGGCACCGGACGGCCTCTTCATAAGAGGGCGGGCTCCCCGGGCCACCCAGCTCGGCCAGCTGGAACACGTCATCCACCCAGAGCGCGCAGGACCTCGAGCTGCAGCCCAGAGCGGCGGGGCTGAGGGTTTCAGACCCGTCTTCCTGGACGACGCGGCCGGCCAACTGGCTTTCTTTTTTAGCACCCCTTGTGACTTGGTCTCTGGTGAAGACTTGGGATTTCCCAGAGCTGAGGGTTCTTCTGGTCAGCACTTTTTTGTGAGAGGCAAAGGAGAATGACATGGAGTGTTTTTTAATTTCTCTGTTGGGTTTGCTTTTTTCAGTCTTTGTGGAGAAAGACTGATGCCTGGTGAAGAAATTTCTTTTGGGGCTGGAAGGAGAAGCCACGGGCGAGCTGTCGGAGCACCCATCCAGGGAGCCGCTGGAGAGGGCTTTGGGGACCAGCCCCCGTGGTAACGCTAGGCCCTGCGTCAAGTTCTTGATCTTCAGGTCCACCGGCCTCTTGGTTTTGCCTTGCCCTGCAGGGAAGACCTCCTCTGAAAATGGGTCTTCGGCATCCTCACTCTCGAGGCGAGAGTCTGAGCGCGGCGTGGGGAGGGCGTCCTCGCTCTTTGTCAGGGCTGGGTTTGTTGTCTGGCTCTCCAGGCACTCTTGCGAGGACAGCATGCTGGGCTCCGAGTGCCTCCTGTCTGCCTGGCCGAGGCGGCCTTTCAGCCTGGCCACTGTGCTTGTGATGGGCTCTGGCCTTGACTCAGAGGCGTCCCACGACCCTCTGGCGTCCAGGCCAGTGGCTGAGGCAGTGGGCCCCAGGGGCCGCCCGCCGGGAGAGTTGACGGTGCTGTTGCTGTTGGATTCCACATCAGGGTCGTTGCTGTCATAGGCCGAATCATTCTGCAGGGTTGACATGTCTGGGGGAAGTTAAGGAACAGTTGAGCTTTTGTTTAGGTTCTTATAGAAATAAACTTTACTACAGTTCACCCTACGCATGGCAATTATGGCCTAGCTAGGCAATATGGTGGAAGTACTTCGGGGCTTGATATGACAAGAAATTTGCCACATTAAAATTTTTTTCCCAAATTTATTTTGTGATGAGAAGAAAGATGGGAAAAGGGAAGGAGTGAAGGAGGAAGGGAGGGAGGGAAAGAAGGAGGAAGGGAAGGAGGGAGAGAGAAAAGAGAAGACAGTGTTTCACTGAAAATTTATTAACCTTAAATTCTAAAATTGATCCTTTGGATGGCTCTTTTACTGGGCCCATTTCCATTTTAATGGACTCATATTCCATTATGTGGAAACAAAACTTTCTTACCCCAACTCTATGGCTAAAGGTTACTTAGTAAAATTGTGATCTTTGAATTTATTTAGTGTTATGTGTGATTTAGAATAGAAAGGGGGAAAGTTCTGAAGCCAGACTGAAGCCAAAAGAGTATCCACAGTTTGAGGAGGTATTTCAAGAAAACTCAGCAGAAAAGTTTTCATACCTAACAACCTCCTTACAGACTTGAGTCTAGTCTGACTTGGTGATTTGTAAAGGTAACTTCTGCCTCAAAAGTGCTTTTTATATTATAGGCATGGGTGGGCAGACTGGCATGAGCTTTTCCCTATAATTGGCTGAAGCACGTTCTGTACCTGAGCTGTCAGTGTGTTCTAGGGAGTCATCAGAGGTGATGCTGGAATGCACCGGAATGTTCTCTCCAAATATTTCAAAGCAGTTATCAATGAGGAATTCCACCAATGTCTTAACCTGTGGGGAAAAATAGGCAGGTTGTTAGCTTAAAGACTTTGTTTTTTAGGGAACAGAGAAAGAATGGGGACAAAGTGGGGGACCCCTATTAGGGAGGTGCCAAAGTGAGAATTGGAGATTTTTATGTGATTAAAAAGAGCATACAGAAATTTGGTTACAATCATGTACATTAAAGTTAGATATTTGGTGTTTCTGAGACATGCATTTTTTGTTTAAGAACTTAAATAACTTTTACTTAAATTTTTCACTTAAGTAAGTAGTTTCCCAAATTGACAGTTGGACTGATAGAGTGTGATACACAAAAGAAAAAAAAAAGTGATTTTCTATACTGGGAAATAGTGACGGTAAAATCTGTAGCACTTATCTTCTGTCTCATAGAATGACAGATGGATGTAGATTTTTTCAGTTTCATTAAATGCATAAGAGAGAGTGGAACTATGACAAAAGCATTCTGCATCTTATATTTTTATTGTGATTTTGAGTCGGTTGGAAAAATTCAGGAAGTTTTTTCTGCTTGGCTTTTGCACAGATGGTGAGATCATAAGTTGGGAATTTCTCATAAGTAAGCAGAACAAACCTTATTGTTCAAGTCTTTCTGGGCTTCAAATGACAAGTTTTGGTCATTCTCCAGGGTGAGCACGTTGGGTCCGATGCAGATTGCCAGGTTGCTGGCGTCCATCTTGCTGACCTCGGCGTTCTTGCTGATCAGGTACAGCACTGACACCAGGTGCTTCAGCAGCAGCAGATTGGGCCTCGGGAGCTTCTCTGCAACCCTGGAAAAAAGTTGAAGGATGTTAGTTTTAAAAGAGGCTAATGTTCCATCTGGCTTTGGTGTGGCAAGTTGAAAGTTTCTGCCTAAACCAGACTTCCTTTAAAATGAGGAAGGTGCATTTTCACAAGCAATATTGTGAAATGTCCATTCAGACACTTCCAGTGGCAACTGACACAGAATGAGACTGGTTAACCACACGGTCTTGAGGAGTTAAGAAACAAGCCTTTATAACTGGGATATCAGTAACAAAGCCCTTAATTATTTATACAGATCTTAAATTATGAAGGTAAGCCTGTATTAAATTGCACAGTTTGCCTTTGCATTTTGAAAATCATTTTGTTGGGTAATCATTTAGTCATGTGGTGTTTCTTTCTGTTTCTAATACTGCTAGACTGGTTTTCTCATCTTTTTTTTTGAACTGAAACCACCAAATGAAAATGACACATTTTTATGCCATTCTGAGAAATTTTTATGGAGAATAAATCAGTTTATAAGGGCATGTTCATAATAAAGCAATGCTTAAACAGCAACATTGGTACAAACAATAATAGACTTTTTAAAGTCTCACTTTTTCAAAAAATGAAACGGTGACCCCAATACATAGATCATTTTCATTTCTCAGGAGAAGGTATTGTTATAGAAGAGTTTTATGTCCAAGTAGGATATTATTGTGATAATCTTAGGATTTTCATTTTGGGACAGTCTAATGTCTTCAATTCTATAAATATCTCATTGAAAATATTTAGCCATGTGGGGCCATTATAATATATAGATAGACTTTTATAGGATGTGGCAAAAGTGCTGGCATTTTAAGCTAGGTGTCTAGAATTCTCTAGTTGCTAACGGGTCACACTTTCCATTATATATGTAATTATTTTTACTCTCACTGGAATTTGTTTTTATATGGTTTTCATTTTGGTTAATTATAAGAATATGAAATATGCTATGGAATTTTATGAACAAAACAATGCCTTCCAGATTGCTCTCCTACAGTAAGGGATGTTTCGTGGGAGAATTGTTGTCTTGCATGACACCAGTCAATGTAGGTTAAAGATAAGCCCAAGTTCCTCTCCTTTGCTGTGTAGCCTGTGTTACAGCTTTCAGGTATAACTTTATCTCATATTGTTTTGAACTTGTCATATTTTCAGACTCCCTAACCTCTTGGGATTTGTGAGGATTGAAGTTTACTTTCTGATTTTTGAAGAAATAGGTAATTTGGCTAAAGCTGCTTCTTTCACAGGTCTGGGCAACCCCCCCACACACACCCCCACCCCCGTTTTCATGCCGGCAGTGGATGAGCAATATTCTGCTCAGATCTCCTAAATGCGACAGTTTCCATGAAACGGGAATCCCGAAGCACTTCAGGAGTTATGCAAAGAGTCAAAAGGCAGAGGCCACTCAGGCCTTGTCCCCTGGCGTCACTTTGAGGACTTACTGTTTGAGAGCCTCGATTCTCTCCTCCTCGTCCTGCGTCTCCAGGGCGCCCATCCACTCCTCAAAGAGGTCACTTGAAAGGAGCTTCAGGGGGATGCTCCTGAGGAAGTCCTGGTGGATGAGAGGCGGACAGTTGGTCCATCGTACTATACAGTGTGCTGTGTCCTCACTGCCACCTTACTTATGTTTCACCTTGGGACTCTACACTTATCCCCTCACTGCCTGCACCCCTGCGTCTGGCGGATCTGGGGAAACTTCTCCCTGACTCTTGTTGACTCCCAGCAACTTCCTGACAACAGGCAGAGGGAGAGGCACCGTCCCCAGCGGGGTGCATTCTGAAGGGCCACTGGATTTAGGGACTGGACTCTGCCACGGGACAATCAAATGACCTTTTCTCCTCAACATTTTGGGGGAACTTAATGCATCACTTTTTGGTAGAATCTGGGGTCAGAGAAACAGAGGTCCTTACATATATAAGTAAAGGGATTAACTAAAAAAATTAAACTCCAAGATCAGTGTACTTCGCCTGGTAGGGGAAGAGCCCATTCCTTGCTTCCTGAGAATGCGGTGTCACAGCCAGGCAGGTTGTGGGCGCCGGTGCGGTGAGCTCACCTTAAAGACGGCAGCCAGCAGGTGCACAGGCAGCCGCTCCAGGTCCACGGCGGTGCCACAGTTGAGTTCCTCCTTCAGCTCCTTGCGGGCCTTCTCGTTGGCCGCTTTCCTGAATATCCCTTCGGTGGAGGGGCCTTTGAGGCACAGAATAGCGAGAATATCCTGCAGGAAACAGGTGTAGGAACAAGCAACCGTTACCCTTTTTCTGAAGACACACACTTTGCTGCTATTAATACACAAAGATCTGGGTTTAGGTTCCAGAAAGAGAATTAAAATAATGTACATGAATAATCTCTAACTTTACTTGTCACGAAATATACTGTCTCTAAAAGTTACTTCTCTTTTGGGCTGCACTAAGATGCTTCAACAAGAGTATTGATACCAGATTTTGTTTTCAGTCCAATTGCTGTCAACTGTCTCCCTGGACCCTGCTGTTTCTCTAGAGGAGGAATATTGTGAAAGCTCTAATTTTACACATTCTGGAATGATTTGGACCTCCCTCCTTTCTAATACTTGCATATAAACCATGGATTTCTGATCATAAACACTACACTACACTACACTGCATCTCTGCTTTTCAGAAGCTACAAATTGTCAGCATTCTTAATTTCTCAATGTCAGAGGAACGGAGGACCTTCACTCTGAGCTCACTGGCAAACACACCCAAGTTCTGGAGTGTAGACAGATACTCTGACTGCACTCGTGTGCAGGAAAGTCATCTCCAAGAGTGGAAGATATGAAAGATCAGCCCCTAAAAGACTGGCAGGGGATGACATGCAGATCTCCTAAGGATTTTCACATCCAACAGAAAACTGAAGCAGGTTTACGAGCAAATGTGAATGGTTACCTACCTGAATGGGCCTGGGGAGTGTGTCATTTTCCCCGCAGAGAATTGCCAAGGGCTGATCAAACAGTGACGCTTTCAATTCTGGTTCCAAAGCCCCAGAGAAATCTGACGAAGGGGAGAGCCTTCTCATGAGAAAGGGCCAGGACAGCACCTTCTTCCTCTTCTTAACTTCTACAGCCAAGAGAACAAGGCCAAGAGGAAAATCGATACAATATTCGTAAGCAAAGATCCAGGTGAGAAAATGGGTGTTGTCGGCCACATAATGTCATCCATGATATGCTAAGTGGGGGACATAATTTTGAAAACCAAAGGGCATGTATCTTAATCTAGAAAAACCAACTGAAAAAACAACCGCACTGTTACCAGGGCAACCACCCCTAAACATCAACACCAAGGTTCCTCAAAGCCTCCACCTTTCCTGTTTTCACCCTTTATCAGCTTTTTGCTGCAAAAAGTTAGCAAAACCTAACTGTGCAGGTCATAAACAACCATATTAACCTATTGGCCTTAATAACCATAGAGGAAATTTCTGATATGAAATAGATTATTTTAATTTCCTCCTTTGGTGAAGAAAACGAAACATAAGGAGAGGAAGTGACTTGCTCAAGATCCTTTTGAGGGCACTTAGCAGGGCTGGCCATTAACCCTCTGCAGCCACCAGAGGGAGCGACATCACCTGGTACATCTGCAGGCCCCTGGGTCGCTCAGGTTGCTGCTTTAGGACAGGGCAAACACATTGTTGCAGGAGGGCCTGAACTCAGACCTGGAGATTGGGAATTATCAGTAAAACACCAGCAAGATACACTATTCTTCCCAAATCCAGAAAATGTGTGTACAATGAGTATTGCCTCTTAAATTTCCTTTTTTCTTTTCTTTTCCTTCCTTTCTTTCCTTCTCTTTTTTCCCCTAATTATAAAGGCTATATTTTCTAAATATATTGGCATATGTTCCTATACATTTTATACTGGCAAGTGGAAGAACAATGAGAGAGAAGTGACTTGTCCTTACAGTTCAGGAGAACTGTGTCAGGGTTATGTTATAATGAAGTGCACTAAGAAAAAAATTAAGAGCGAGTGGTGAGCTCTTCGGGATTTGAGATTAGCAACAATTGTGTCATGGGCTTTTGGATGCATTCTTCTTTAGAGAAGGAACAAAATAGAAAAGGCACTGTGTGTTTTTCAAACATATCCATGCTTTAATTGTCAAAATATCAATGGCCAGGAGATTTAACCCCAGTAAAAACCCTCGGCAGAGCTGCGGGATTGGCTGTGGGGAGGGTCTTCCCCTCTGAGCACTTGCCGCTCTAGTGAGTTGGAGTGTGCCTGCCATTTAGAGGTTAATGTTCTGCGGTCTTTAACAGAACACTTGTACGAAGAAATTCCTAGTAGAGTAAAAGCTCTGTGGTTTTGCAAACCAAGAACACTGCTTGTTAGCACTTATATAAAAGATCAGTATGTTTTCAGACTCACCAATGAACTGGCAAATACTATCTTCACTCTCACATGATGCCAACAGGGGATGTTCCTTGATATCACCCTAAAAATATATTTATTTTATTTTAAAATAATGACAGAAGAAAATTATCCAGTCTTTCCCCACAAAATACATATATATTAAAAATTAGGTCAATAGAGTGTATTGTTTTTTCCTAGCTTCTAGAATTAATATTAAAGTTATAACTGTCATCATATAGATCCAAATTAATGTGTTCAATTTACTATATGATAATTTTCCACTCTGATAATTCCACAATCCAAATATCATCAAATTAAAACAGAAAGTTTTCAGTATTCTCACAGTACAGATAAAACATTTTAAAATTGTTTTCTTACCTCCGACTGGCATTCAATGAGAGTCTCCATATCACCAGCATTTAGTGGTTTAGACTAAAAGAGAAAAAATAAAATGAAGTAAACATCTTTTGGCTCTTGCCTCTAGGAAATACGAATTAATGAACATAAGAAGGGCACGTACAGCATTGTGGTTGCTTATTAACTTCATCAGCGTCAGGGCTGGCTGTCTGGGGATGAATCCCGCTCCCGTGTAGCTCCGGCTCTGTCTACAACAGACCATGTGGGAAAGAGTGAAGAGCTACACACGGCATAAGTTGGCCACTTTCAGTCCCACTTTGCCAAAACACAGAGTTAGAAACTATTAGATAGAAAAGTTTTCATTTAAAGTCAGTTCTATGTTGCCAGATGTCTTATACAATTAAGAACAGCATCTGAACACATTTACTTCTAAATTATTGAAGCCAGATATCTTTACCATTCCAAAACTTGTTGCTAATTTATTACATTCCCCTCAAAAATCTGAATGTCAATTGTAATAACAACTAACGCTTTTTTGGCATGCTCACCATGCGACAGTTACTGTATTAAGTGCTTTGCATAGATTTTTTCATTTAATCCAAAAAGGAAAAAAACATATTCCCAGGATGCTACTTATAGTAAACATAAAACAAAGATGACATGTATTGACCAAAAGAGTGCAGGCTTCACACTGAAGCAAAGCTTTCTGTGTTCTGAGACTTTATAATGCTACAGCATATTCCATGGTATAGCTGTTTTCTGTTGCCTCTGACTTTAATGACCCATGACTTGCCAGGCGACTTATGATTTCTATGGAGTTAATTTATAGTACTTACCCTTGGAGAGTCTCTAGCCAGAGTTCTTTTACCTCCCGGGAACTGTGGAAAACGGGAGAAACAGCATGACACTCTACTCCTACTCGTCTGCCAGGAGATAGAAAGAGACTGAACTGCTCTAATTTCACGTGCTGAGCGTTATAAGCTGCAGGGGTGGGCAGGTGGAAATTCAGAATGTTACCAAGACCGGAAAGAACATCATGGGCTGTCACACAGACAGCCAGCCAGACGCTGGAGAGCTCTCACTTCCTCCTTCCTTTTAGGGCAGCTATGGGTCTTTTTTTTAATTTTTTCTCTTCCACTTCAAAGTAAAAAAAATCTATAAACTACCAGGAGTGGAAAAGATGACATCCAGCCCATAGGTGAAGGCGCTGATTAATGTCACAGGTGGGATGTGTGAGTGAGGAGTTGTGTTATTCTCTACGTAAACATTGTTTTGTTTTCTAACTTGGTAATCTCAGGTGTTTTTTTTTTTGTTTTTGATATCTTATTTGGGTGCTTTTCCCTCCCACTCACCATCTGCTCTGTCCACCACTACCAGACATTGATTATCACCGCCGCATGCAGGACACTGTTGTGGAACCACAAAAGAACCCCAGACGTGGTCCCTCCCTTGAGACACAACCACCATCAGAAGCAGGCTAGTTTCCTTTGGAAGTAGGAAGGAAGCTCACTAGAGCCAGCCGTCAATATATCAGCCCCCTCTCCTTTCTGAAATGTCAACAGGCAGAGATAGACTATATTAATATATTTGAATTTTATTTTATATTTTACATATGAGGATTCTGGAGTCATCTTCCTTTGAATATACAATTCCATTGCAAAAAAAGAAGAAAAAACCTCACATAGGCTTTAAACCATAAGTATAGTATGTATTGTGTGGTATAGTGCAAACCTAAGGATTAGAAAAAGTGTGGGTTTTTTTTTCTTGAGACGGAGTCTCACTCTGTCACCCAGATGGAGTGCCGTGGCATCAGTGTAGCTCACAGCAACCGCAAACTCCTGGGCTCAAGTGATCCTCCTGCCTCAGCCTCCTGAGTAGTGGGGACTACAGGTGTGTGCCACCACACTTGGCTAATTTTTCTATTTTTAGTAGAGACAGGGTCTTGCTCTTGCTCAGGCTGGTCTTGAACTCCTGAGCTCAAGCGATCCTCTCACCTCAGCCTCCCAGAGTGAAATGTGGTGTTTATTTTCAAAAAGAAAGAAATATTTCAATTGAGGATTGATGACTGCTGCTTTAGTTGTAAGAACAGTGCACACATTAAGTTTCTTAGAAACATTCAAAAAGTAAGTTTGTCAGGTGAAAAAAGTTCATAAAGTACATACTAGCAAAGAATATATATTATAATATATTATTAATTGTTAATAATTTATAGTCAGATTAATTCTAATTGTGACATGGAAGAAAAACAAACACAAAGTTCCTTTGATCAGACCAATTTAAAGTAGAAAAGAGGTGGTGAATTTCATCTGCAAAAGGATCTGTCCTTCTGCATAAGAGAGAATTTCTGGTCTTTTCTATAGATAAAAGGCTATATATGAAACTACTCAAATACTGCCACAGTAGAATGGATGCATACATGTGAGACACTCACAGTGGAGCAAATATTACATAGCATTGAGAATGAACAACCTGGAACCAAATCCAACAATACGGTGAATCTAACAATCTAATGCTCAGCAAAAGAAGCCAGACACAAAGGGGCATGTCCTGCTCACTCCCATTCCCACAAAGCCTAAAGACAGAAAAAGTAATCAGTGCTGTTAGAGGCCAGATTAGCAGTTTCCTACAGGGGATAGGTAGTGACTTGGAGGGGCCAGAGAAGGGCTTCGTAATGGCCCATTTCTTGATGTGGGTGCTGCTAGATTTATGTGCAAATTTCTGTGTGTGTTATTTTTCAACAAAAAGTTTAAAAGTAACTTGGCTTAATTTATCATTAGCACCTTTAATTTCAAGACATTTTCATATTGATAGCTCTATTGTCTTTATACTGAAAGAGGTCATTATATGGCATACTTCAGGACACTGAAGCACAGAGAAGTTGAAATTTGGTCTATAATTCAGCATCTCAGTGGGTGGCCTAAGGACAGATCCAGTTTTTGGGTTTCCAACTGGGAGTTCTTTCTCTCTTTTTTTTTTTTTTTTTGAGACAGAGTCTCACTTTGTTGCCCAGGCTACAGTGAGTGCCGTGGCATCAGCCTAGCTCATAGCAACCTCAAACTTCTGGGCTCAAGCGATCCTCCTGTCTCAGCCTCCCGAGTAGCTGGGACTACAGGCATGCGACACCATGCCTGGCTAATTTTTTCTATATATATATTAGTTGGCCAATTAATTTCTTTCTATTTATAGTAGAGAGGGGTCTCGCTCTTGCTCAGGCTGGTTTTGAACTCCTAACCTCGAGCAATCCGCTGGCCTCGGCCTCCGAGACTGCTAGGATTACAGGTGTGAACCACTGTGCCTGGCCGGGAGTTCTTTCTCTTAAAACTCCCCTGGTGCCAGAGTTCACTCAGCGTTCCCAAGGCAGCTGCAAATGCTGGTACTCTTTCAGCATCCCTCTCCTGCCTTTGTAAATCTCCAAAACATACTCACTGACTTCTCTTTTAAATAAGAAAGGCATTTATGCTGGGCCTAGCGTAGGGCCAGGCAGATAGTATGTACTCTATCAGGGGTGGGGAACGTGTCATGTTGGAAGGTCACATTAATTTAGCTGTAATCAAATAAGGCCACATTCAAGAAAATTCAATTAGATATATGTAAAAATGTACATTATTTTGTAAAAATCTAACTACTATATACTTAATAATTTCAAAAAATGGAAACTATTTGTTAATTTTAAAGTTAACTAACATTTTAATCACTTTTTTGTATCTACTTTTAGTTGGAAAGCATTTGAATATTTGGTTGCAGCATGGAGGTCCAAAGTTTCAGTTGATCCTCTAGATGAGTATCAGTCATTTGTGACCCGTCTTAATCTGGGTTAGGTAGGAGAATGTAGATTCGCAGCAATAAGTGGTTGAAAAGCAAGAAAGCATTTTTCGAATGCGTTGCCAAAGGCATGGGTATTCTATTGCATTTTTTGGTATTTCAATTAGATCTTTTTTGGCATCAAACAATGACTTTAAAATGTCATTTACTGAGAGCTCAATCAATTCCATCTGTAGTTCTTTAGGTGCCTTGGTGATATCAAGGTGCCTAGCTGAGGCTGAAATGCTAATTTGAGGGTGATGTCATGATTCTCAAAGTCAGTGAACTTTTCATTGTGTTCTCCAATTAATAGATCTATAACAGCTGTTTATTCTTCAAATGATTCACATATATCATCCTGCTCATTAGTGACCTTTGCTAACTGGGGAAACTTCATCTGAAATTTCCTTTTGAAGTGTTCTGAAAAAAGATTGGATTTTTTTTTTTTTGCCACATATCATATGTAGACTTAGTTTTACCTTGCATAGAATTATTCAAGTCATTTTGATTTGACATATCACACATAAATGCTGCATTGTTATAGAAATCTTCTTTCAATAACTCACATTGCTGATTCCGTTCTTCATAAAAATTAACTGTTCTCATAGAGATAAAATTTTGGCTAACACCTTGACCCTGCTATAGCCAATGCACTTTAGAATGTTCGGGCAGATCCCCATGAATAGCTCATCTTTCCATGTTACCATGTTGCATTTGCACAAATATAGTTAACAATACTTATAACTCGTTGCAAAGTGTCACTTAAAATAGTAGCTTTAGCACAAGGATCTTGCTGATGCTTATATATAATGAAAAAAAATGAGACCATCTGGATATGTTAATATCTTTTTTTATCTATGCAATAAACCCTTCATGTTTTCCTGTCATGGAAGGTGCACTGTTTGTACATACACTCACACTCACGCATACACTTTGGTTTGTACATACCAAATTCAGCCTCACTTCATGATATTTATCTTGAAAGTTGTTGAAGATGTCTATTCTCATTGTTTTCAAGAGTGCCCAAAACTCTTCATTGCAAAGAAAATCTTCTATTATGACCCGAACAAAGTATAAAATCTGTGCTAAGTCAGTAGTATCAGTTGATTGATCCAAAGTGATTGAATAATATATATTTTCCTCTTGAAGTATTGCCTGAGTTATTCTGTTAAGTTGAAGGCTATTTCATGCTGCCCATCAGTTAGGATTCTCCTTGAAAGAGGCAGTTGTTTGTACAGGGTCTAACATGCATTCTTTCACAATTTCTACATCACTGAATGGCTTCCTTTTCCCCCCCAAGTATATAAGCTACTTTATAAGTTGCTTCAGTGACATTATTTCCAGGTCTTTTTGCTGCTTGAAAGAATTATCTTTGCTTTTGTTTTTCATCTTTTAAATTCTACAATGCAACCTTTGTGCCTCTCCCTCTAATTTAAAATATTTGTTGTCCTTTTAAGTGTTATAATGCTGATGAGCACTGAATTTCTTTAATGTTGATATTGCAGCATCACAAAGCAAGCAAATCATCTTATCTTTAGCAGAAACAGGATAATATTGCAATTCACAATCCTCATTTAAAATCTGTTTTCTTCCTTCAGTCTTCTCTTAGTCTTCTTTGACACAATGGGCTGTTAAGCTGACAGAATTAAAAAATACTGTCGAGCTATGCAACTATTCACAAATTCCACTTCAAACAGAAACACAGTGCACCATTGTCAAAAGCTGATAACAGACTGGCGTGCTCAACCCCCATAAACTCTTGGTAGCCAGCCTCATGTGGTTGTGGTGCCAGTAAGGCAGGGGAAGTTAGAACTAAATCATGAGCATAGCAGTTGTCAATTTAGCCCTTATGGCCTATGCATGTTCTAATTATGCTTGTCAATCTGGGAGGATTATTTCATTGAAATTTATTTTATTTTTTTGGCATTTGAAATACATTCATTTTAAAAATAAAATAAAAATATACCAGAAGACAAAAAATGTATTAATCAAAATAAAAGGATGTATTCTGTAAAATTTGGATTCAGTCAAAAGGCTGTACTTAAGGACCTAGAAGGCCACATGTGGCCTTAAGGCTGCAGGTTCCCCACCCCTGTACTTGATAAATAATTTTTGAATATATACTATTACTTATAAAATAGTCAAAATAAAGTGTTACTATAATATTCTATGTATTATAGAATATACATTGTAATATATATTCTTTGCTAGTGTGTATTTTATCAACTTTTCTCACCTGACAAACTTACTTTTTGAATTTTTCTAAGAAACTTAACGTGTGCACTATTCTTCCAACTAAAGCATTGATTCTCAATTGAAATAGTTCCTTCTTTTTAAAAATGAAGACAATATTTTTTCCAATCCTTAGGTTTCTTCTCTTTATTTTGCACTCTGCTACACAATATACACTCTACCAGCGGTTTAAAACCATGATGGTTTTTATGTTTTATTTTATCTATTTTTTCATGGAATTTTATTGTCAAAAGACAATTCTAGAATCCTAATATGTAAAATTTAACAAACTTTTTAAAAAGTATATTTCTCTGGTGGGCCTGTCCACGTGTCTCTTCCCCTGGGACAAGCCCAAGCTGGTGGTCCTCAGGGAGATTCCAGAAAACTCAAGGTCCTCAAAGTGTATTCAGAGACCCGTGGGGGTCCCTGAGACCCTTTTGGAGGTGTCTAAGAGGTCAAAACTACTTTTGTAATAATGCTAAGATACTATTTGCTTTTTAAAACTCTTATTCTCTTCAGTACACAGTGGAGTACACAGTGGAGTTTTCCAGAGGCTACGTGAAGAAAATGCAGTCTTGTGTCAATGTTTTTTTCCGTTGTAATTTCTCCTATAGTATATAATGATAAATATCATATACATGAATTAAATCTCTTTAGAGTTACCAATAATTTGCATAGGGTTCCTGTGACCAAAAAGCTTGAGAACTGCTGATCTACAACCTGTCTTTGCATGTGAGAAAATTCAATTTACTTGTTGTAAATCACGTACTTCACCTTTATGGCTATAGCCTTTATCCACAAAATTCTTTTTCATGTATGTTGTCTGATGATTCATTACTTTGCGTGTTTCTTGTTTTATTGACAGCTTTGACAAGTCTCAGAGTCAAGAAAGTGCTCTTTCCTGCTCATCTGAGCCCCTGCATGGTGGACGTTTTCCATAGTGGCCTGTGCCTGCAGCAGTTCTGAGTCTCAGGTTCTTTACGGTGGTCACTTCACTCCTTCTCGGTTCCTCTAGTGACTCCCACTGCAAACCCAGTCATCAATACATGGCAATGGAGAAAATGGGGAAGTTCTTTGGAATATAACAAAAGTGCTATTTCCCTTTAGATACATACTTTTAAAACTTTTTGAATTTTTAAGTGAGTTTCGAATATTGCCAGGGATTATATTTTTATTATGTACAGGATCGTATCTTTAAATTTATTATGAAATATAGTAAGAAATAGACATACAAACATGACTCTTCAGTAACAACTATTCTGAAAAGCAGAATAAAGGATTACATGTTTGTCGACAATATTATGGTAACTCTGGACATTTTAAAAGGAAGAAATAATTTAAATGCAAATGCTATAAATTATATGAATTTTTAAAATGCCCTTTCATCTAGCATCTTCTTTCACTTTTCCTCTTCTTCCTTCCTCTCTTTTATTTCTTTTTTACTTGAGACTGAATTATGGGACTTCACATGGACATCCAGTGACACTGAATCTCAGGGCTGAATAGGTTTTGACATCACATCCTTATCCCGATGTTTTTAGCTCCACAGAATCCCCTACCTGACTGTCTCTCTAGGATTATTCTTGAAGTCCTCTAGTGCCAAGGTGCTGCTACTCCCGAGAAAGCCATTCCTAACCAGGCAGAACGCTCTGGTTATGTAAAAGTGGAAACTGCTTCCAAAAGTTTCCATCTTAGTCCTAATGCTATTCTGGGAGATACAACTTTCAGGTTCCTCTCCTCAGCCCCTACCAGTACCCGCCAAAACAAACAAGCAGACAACACTTCTCTTTTTGAAATGAAATGACTTCAGTGCCTTCATCATCCCAGTAGGTGATGTTCTGTTAAATGCTATCTAGTTTCCCAGCCTCTGTCATTAGCTCTGCATTCTACGATTCTGATGTTGAAAGCGAAGAGGCATGGGAGGAGGTGAGTCTTACTGAACACCTACATATATGCTAGATATTTTCACCTGATTATCAACATGACACTCTTAAACATGCCATTCCCCATTTCATAGGTGAGACAACTGGGACACCACAGGTCAGTTAACCTGCCCACAGCCACTCGGCCGTGTTTGAACCTGTCTTTGTATCTCACATCCAGAACTCTTTCCACACTTTCTCTCGGGGATAACCCTTCGAGTGGTTCATTTATAAATGGAGACAAATGTCTGGACTGCACTCGTCAATGTATATCAGACAAGTCCAGGTGGTCCATTACGGGGAATGCTTACCTACCAGAAACAATCACATTCAGGGCATGATGCTGAAACTTGAGAATCTCCTTTTGTCAGTTTCATTAATAATAATATATAGAATATAATTTACATCATATTTA
Organism: Mirza zaza; assembly: GCA_008750895.1. NCBI lineage: Eukaryota > Metazoa > Chordata > Mammalia > Primates > Cheirogaleidae > Mirza > Mirza zaza. Next base: position 25,409 of record VSMD01021311.1, read on the forward strand.
AAAAATCCATAGTACCAATGGTTCAGTGACCTGCAGAAACCGTTACATCAATAGATTTTTCTACTTATCTGTAATTCTTCCATGGATCTACCATGCCTACTTAAGCAACCATGGGGAGAGGGGTGCTGATCTATCTAGGATCAAAAGTTGGTCGTAAATACGGCAATAGAAAAGAGTAAGTTAGGGCCCTTGCATTTTTTAAAGCGGGAATATTTTAAAGTGGGAATATGTTTTGGCTCTTCTTCTAAACCAGGATGGGAGAGTCCAGAGGGTAGTGCCATCCTTTGGTGCCCCTGGGAGATTTTGACAGTCAACATCTAATTAACAGGTGTATTCTGTGATGGCTGGAAAAGCCACCATTGGTGGGGGATCAAGGAGATGTTCTTTTGCCGTTAGAGTAGCCCCCTCCACATACGATTTCCATTGTGGGAAAAGAGTTGTGAAAAATCTCACAATTTTGATTGCAGTTTTCTCAACAGTAGAAATATTTTTAAATACAATACACTGTGAACTTTGGAAGCAGTCATGCCACAAGTTAAAAAACAAAAAGGATGGAAAGATCAGTATCGCTTTTTCCATATCCTTGTTTCCCACAAATTTCTTTGAAAAGCAAGTTTGCATCATCCTGCATGACAGGGGTCTTCAGAGCAGGGAGAGGAACTTAACTGGCTTTTGCTGGGTCAGGTCAAAGACAACGCCGATGAAATGTACCCCTGTAAAGATGCTTCTAATGCCAGGACCACTTGGCTCCTGGTCACAACCAATTTTTCTCCAAAGAACTGGCTTTGCTTTTACTGTGGTGAGTCTCTGAGGACAGTCAGCTCTGCTCTAGGGGACCATGATTCCTATACTGTGAGTGAGTGTGCGTGTGTGCGTGTGTGTTTTGCAGGGTTACTGGAAGCACTTTAGTTCCTTCTCCTCCTTCCAGGCTCGGCTACCACTTCAGTCTTGACTGTTGGGAACTAGAATTTAGAAGTCATTTACCACACATTGTTTACCCAGCTTGCCTGGGAAACACCAATACCAGTCCCCCCCTTCTGAGAGCACTTTCCCTTACTCTTCCTGGGACCACCCAGTAACTCAGAGCCCTGATTTCCTTAATTAGATTAATGTCAACTGTTTCCTGCATAGAAGACGATTTTCCCAAAGAGTTCACAATTTCCTTGACGACATCTACATTGCCCCAGGATCTGGCTACCTAATGATGGATTAATAAAATGATCTAGAAAGTTCAAATTATGAATTTAAATAAATTGAGTGATCCAGCCTTTTCTCTGTTTATACCTCCTCCCACTCCCCACTTGTCATACACTTCAGCCACACAGTCTATGGTGACTCCCTAAAAGTATTCTTCTGGGTCTCCAGGCCTTTGATGACCTGCTCCCTCCTCCTGGAATGCTGTTCACACATTTGGAATGCTGGTCTTCCCAGCCCATGTCCCATCTCCTCTAGGAAGACACTTTTCTATGTTGAATTAACCTCCCTGCCCTGCAATGGCAGCCTCACCCACTAGACTGTGCGTCCCCAGAGAACAGGGACCAATCTCCATCTTTTATCCTTACAAGCACCTGGCATACTATTTTGCACGCAGTAGACACTTACTATGCTTTATTTTCACTACTAAAATTGTGTGACGTAATAAAAACATTTAAAACTCACTGTATGTTTACTGGTATCAAAATTTCTTACTTGGCCTTTTTGACTGTTGCTTCATTTTTCTTTTAATTTTTTAATTTTTTTCTTTTTTAGATATAGTGTGATGCTTGAGGCCAGGAGTTCAAAACCACTCCTGGTTGATGGAGTGGTTTTGAACTCCTGGCCTATCGTCTACGAGAACATTGTGTGTGTGTGTGTGTGTGTGACATTACCCTTTCACGACGCACGTTTACCACACACAGATGACGAGGTAAACAGTTGAATCTCTCTTGCCAAATGAGAATAGTGTGATGACACTTAACTGTTTGCTTCATTGAGAAAGACCTTCTCCTTGCGCTGATGTAACAGGACTGTCCCTTTTGATGCTGAGGACATCCTCTCCCTGCACACCTTGCCTGAGCCCAGCAGGCTGCCATGGGTACGGTGCTGCAGAATTAGGTGCATGGACTGTCTAGTTCCATGGTGAGTACTGAGGCCTCGCCTGCGGTGAGCTTGAGATGACAGGCTCTGGCATCAGGAGTGCAGGGTGGCAGCTCTGTCAGTAAGTGGGAGGGCACAGCATGCCTGTCCTGCCTCTCACCTCCGCCCTCCAGGGGACCAAAGCAGCATCACTGGGGGGTCCAGAAGCCTGACTGTCCCGGGCTTCCTTGCTGCATGGAGGAGAGGAGGTCCTAGAAAGCAGGACTTAGAATACAGGACAGGATCTAGGAAGTCAGACGGGGCCTCGGTTCTCACGTTAGGTTTAAATAATAGTCTGGGATTCAATAATTTGCAAAGTACCAGCCCCACTAGCTTTCTTTTATGCAGCGACATTGGTTACATACAGTGAATTAGCAAAATTAGCAATAAAATTCCTGGCCTACCTCTCCTCTAAGAAACTTCTAGGAAAGTCTGTGGGTAGAAACAGCTGGAAGAGAGAGACCTTCTAACCTCTGCCCAGCCTGGGGCTCACAGAGGCAAGTAGGGACTCAGTCTGGGCTACAGTAAACCCAGTCCAGTCCTTTAAAGTCATTTTTATTTTTCTGGCAGGAAAAGGGCTGTCCCCCAGCCAAATTTCAACTCATGTTATTGCATGAGGGTTACCTGAACTCTGAGGTTTGCTGGGACTCTAGCATCCCTGAAATAACATGACAGTCATTGCGTCTTACAGAATAATTTGCTGCACCCACAAATGCCTGCGTTTCTGTGGTGGTAGATGCACATATTTTAAATTTGTCTCTCAGATCTTTGTGGTAACTAATTTATCTTTGTGTTGGGATACAAAATAGCCTCAGCATAAAATAATATTTGAAGAACTCCTTGTTTTCAGGAAGCTGGCTTGAAAAAGAAGAAAGGCTAAAACAAAATGTTCTTTTTAAATGGACTTCCCCACTTATTGAGTTCAAGATGAAGAATTAAAAATAAAACATCCTGAGATTAGGTGATTAAATCTGTATTGCTGATGACACAAACTATCACAGTACCACTTTAAGAATTAAAGAATCTCTTCTGATGATATTTTGGCCTGAAAACGTGATGTCAAAAAGGGTATGTCAGCAACCTGCACATCAGTTAATTATGATATAATTTGGTGGATTTTTTTTGAAGAAAAAAAGAGAAAACTATGAAAACTGCAGTTCTTTTGTTAATAGTCTACAAAATTCATGTGTGGCATTTGTAAAAATCTGAACAACAGAAAAAGGAGAAACTATGGAAAAATATTTAGTTGGCTCCATGCTTTTAAAATGCCTTTTAAAGATATATTTACTGTCGTTTACTTTGGGTTTTTTACTTAGCACTTTTTCTTTTGTCATATGAAAAAAATTATCCAGGCCTTTTACCTCCCTGTTTAAATTTTAAAAAAGAAAAGTATTTGTTATTTTGAATGTGTGTGGTCCCTTTCTCAAATACTGTGCCTTATTTGGTGTCTCCTGAGAAAACCTCTCAGTAACAGCCTCCACAGGCGGCCCGATCCCGGGAGCGTGTGTCCACACTGCCCTAGCCCCGGGCCAGCCTGGCCGGAATGGGCTCGATCCCGGGAGTGTGTGTCCACACTGCCCCAGCCCTGGGCCAGCCTGGCCAGAATGGGCTCATCAGCGTCCAGGATCAGGGCACTGTGCTCGTTGGGTGGCCTTATCTTCTCATTTTCACCTTTTAGCTCAGGTTCAGCTATCAACCCTTTAGCAAGTCTTGGAACCTCAGCAGCGGCGTCTGTTGAGTGCTTCATTTCCTTGGTAATGGCAGCCTTGCTGACGCGCTAGTCCAGACTGGTTTGGATTTCAACTCTGGGACCAGTCCCGAGGACGGTATAAAGCTAGTGTCATCTTCTATGTGAACGGACTGTGCAGACGGAGCATGGGAAAGCCACCGTGATTTTGGTAAGGCTGATACAACCTTCCGGGGCAGATAAGCAGATGAGCGAGAATGAACTCAGAGAGCGAAAGCGATGGACACTCGGCGGAGGAAGGTTTTGTCATCTACACACACAATTGCTCGGCGCCCCCTCCCCTCTTGGAACCCCCTGGAACATCAGGGACCCGGCCCCAGTGGTGTTCTCAGTCCCCACTAGTCCTGGGCTCTCCCTATGAAAAAAAGAATCACAACATTTCTGCTCCAGGCTTTGGGTCGTAAAACAGTATATGAAACACCAGAAATCATGAGACATAGTTCAAAAAATTCCTATATCTTTCCTAAATTTTGCCTATGTTGACTGGAAACTGAGCCCAAACGCAATTTCTCTGAGATGTAGCCTGTGAGATCTTCAGTAAATTCCAAAAGGCAGGCGTTTTTCAGATTTGTAGCGCAATGGCGCCCAAGCTTGGGTGCGTCTAAGAATCACCTGGCAGGCTCATTCAAACACAAGTTGTGAGCCTTGACCCTGAGCTTCTGGCTCAGCAGTTCTGGGAGGAGGCCTGTAAACATGCACAGTCTCATCTCCTAATGAGCTGCCAGCGACACTGATGCGGTAGTCTGTATGACCACCACACTGAACAATGGCTGTGGATGGGCAGTAAGTCCTCACCTAACATCGTCTATAGGTGCTTGGGAACTGCGGCTTTAAGCGAATCAGCATATAAGGAAACAAACTTTACACAGACTCAGGTTGGTTTTGAACTCCTGGCCTCAAGCAATTCTCCCACCTGGCCTCCCAATGTGCTAAAATTACAGGCATGAGCTACTGCACCCTGCCAGTTCAAACTTTTATGTTAAGAATAATCCCAAGAACTTTTACTAGGTAGCTAAACTGCTTGACTCACTTAGAGCCCCAAGATCTAACTAAGTAGAGGCTTTGCTGATTTTATTTTACTGTATTTAATCTTTTCAAATAAATGTGGCATTCCCCTACAGGTGACTCACTTCCAGTGGCCTGGGGTTCAGGAAACCAAATGGATCACAAGTTGCAGGAGCTTGTTCTGAACCTAAGAGTCAGCTCTAGTAAGTCCCTAAACACTTGAAGGCAAGCTTCCTTCATTATCGTCTACGAGAACATTGTGTGTGTGTGTGTGTGTGTGTGTGTGTGTGTGTGACATTACCCTTTCACGACGCACGTTTACCACACACAGATGACGAGGTAAACAGTTGAATCTCTCTTGCCAAATGAGAAAAGGTGGTCTAAAGTTTAAACAACAGTACTTCTCAAACTTTGCTGCACATTAGAATCCCCTGAGATGCTTTTAAAAATCCCCAATGTGCGGGCTGCATCTTATACCAAAGAAATTTGGGATTTCTGGAGATGGGACCCAGACATCAGTATTTTTAAAAACTCTCCAGAGAATTCCAACGTGCGGCCAAGTTTGAGAACCAGTGGTCCCAGCAACAGTTTCCCGGGTAAACGAGTCTGTCGGTTTTATAACTGGATCCTTTTCCACTGCAACCGTGGGCACTGGATAATCTCAGAAGCAGCAGGTACATTCTGCATCTGAGTGGGAGGCTGTGCCTCAGTTTCCCTCCACTGAAAAGCATCATCTCAGGAGTACCACTTCCCTGACTTAGCTCTTTTTGCTCATATCGTGAGAAAGCTGGGGCAACTTAAAATCTGCTGCAATCTTGTGGTTGATTAAATGCGGCCATAATTCTTTGCAGCTGCTCCTGTCAAGAGAGAGAGTCTACTTCCCCACGCCCTGAAACCAGGCTGGTCTCACACTTGTAGAAGGCAGTGACAGGGAGGTTGTGTAAGTTCTGGAGCCTGGGGCTGTGATGGCCTCAGCTTCCCCGTTTTGCTGCCCCAAGACAGTCATGTGAGGAAGCCAGTCTGGCCTCTGGGAGAGAGGATGAGAGGCCACATGAAGGATGAGGCCACATGGAGGATGAGGCCATAAGGAGGAGAGACAAGGTGCCCGGCCCACAGCCAGCACCAACTCTCAGGCATATGTGCAATGCCATCTTGGACTTTCCGCCTTGGTGGCTCTCCTGCTGAATGCTGTCATCTGAGCGAGCCCACGTGAAACCAGCGAGGGAACTGCCACAGAGTTGTGATAAATCAGAAATTGCTATTGTTTTAAGAGACTGAGTTTTGGGGTGGCTGTTATGCATCGATAGATGCCCGAAACCAATAGTGACTCCATACATTGTTACCATGACTTTTGCACATGTGCCTCGGGGACAGCATTGCAATGCGCTGCAAGTACCAATTTAAAAGGCACTGATTTAATCTCTTTCTCAGCAGAAGCAACCCAGCCTGATTTTAAAGCAGCTCAATGATCTATTGATATAGTATTTCTCATAATGAACACATCATGTATTTTTTTAGTGTGTTCACGATAGTAAGTTTAAAACATACTGTAGAGATGTATAATAAAAACTAATCAGTGGTGGATGCTAAAAAAAAAAATCATTGCTTATGAATACAAATGATATACAAGCGAATTTTCAGAATGTAAAACTAGAGGGTGGAATATGCAAAATTTTGAGTAGGACCTTTACAAATTCCAGAAAAGATAGAGTGTTCAAGGAGTTGAACTGAGATATTTCTAGAAATTTGGCTTCAATACTATTCGTACTTACTCAGTCAATACGAATGTTTTGAGCCCTACAGCGTGCGAGGTGCTTCACTGAGTGTGAAAGGAGCTGAAGAAAGGACGCGGCTCCCAGACTCAAGCAGCGTATCGTGTTCCCATCCCACACTTCAGTTTTCCAAGTTATTAGCTGCTGTCAAGATGGATGGGTCAATCCTGACAGTGGGGTTCAAATTTAGCTTTTCTGGAAGGGTTCGATGGTCTTCAGGGGAGAGGAGGGAGCCAGTGCTCCCACAGGGGTCCACGGAGTGAGGAAGCTCACTGCGTGTCGGGCTGTGATGAGGAGGGGCCCTGTCATACCACTGAGGAGAAAGAGGACTTTTCATCCAACAGTGTAGACAAGGGGCTTCTCCTGGGCACCAGTCATGTGATTTAGCAATCTAGAATTAATTCAATGAGAAGGCTTTGCCTCGTGACTGACCCCTCCAATTTCTAGTAATTTCTTATATTCAGACACACACCACTTTGTCTAGGCTGCCGAAACAAAATACCACAGACTGGGTGGCTTAAACACCAGAAACTTATTTCTCACAGTTGTGAGTCTAGAAGTGATCAAGGTGTTGGCAGTTTGGTTTCTCCTGAGGCCACCGTCCTTGGCTTGCAGATGGCTGCCTTTGCCCTGTGTCCTCACTTCTCTTTCCTCTGTGTGCACGCAGTCCTCTCTGTGACCAAATTTCCTCTCAAAAGGGCACCAGTCAGATTGGATTAAGGCCACTATGATGGCCTCATTTAACTTCATCACCTCTTTAAAAGCTCTATCTCCCAATATTGTCACATTTTGAGGTACTAGGGGTTAGGGCATCAACATATAAATTTTGGGGGGACACAAGTCAGCTCATAAATATACATGTATATGTATACACATCTACGTATATGTAGATTTTTAACTGACCAGAAGTACACTTGCCTCTGTTTCTCTGTTAGGGGCTTTCTATCAGTTCTCTGCCTTCTAGGTCACCTTATGTTTTAACAGATAAGGATGAAGGGGGCAGGGCAGGGTGGTTCATGCCTGTAATCCTAGCACTCCGTGAGCCCAAGGTGAGTGGATTGCTCGAGCTCAGGAGTTCGAGACCAGCCTTAGCAAGAGTGAGACCCCATCTTTACTAAAAAATAGAAAAAAATTAGCTAGGCATGGTGGTGCAGACCTGTACTCCCAGCTACTCAGGAGGCTGAGGCAGAGGATCCCTTGGGACCAGGAGTTTGAGGTTGCTGTGAGCTAGGCTGATGCCACAGCACTCTAGCCCTGGCAAAAGGGTGAGACTCTGTCTCAAAGAAAAAAAAGAAAAAAAAAGGATGAAGGGGCGAGGAAAGGGTGGTTGCAATGCAACAGATACTCCAGTCTGGGTCTCTGAGGGGAAGCCTAGGAAAGCTTCAGGAAGCCAAGGGCCCAAGGGTGTGGGCAAGCATAAACTCAAAGCATCTACTCGAAGTGAGTGGCCACTCCATGCCATCAGAAGGGGCATGGGTTTGTGCATTTCTGAGCAAATTAACTGGGACAAAACCCTCATTTTCTTTCTTTTTTTTTTTTTTTTTTGAGACAGAGTCTTGCTGTGTTGCCCAGGCTAGAGTGAGTGCCGTGGCATCAGCCTAGCTCACAGCAACCTCAAACTCCTGGGCTCAAGCGATCCTCCTGCCTCAGCCTCCTGAGTAGCTGGGACTACAGGCACGCGCCACCATGCCCAGCTAATTTTTTCTATATATATTAGTTGGCCAATTAATTTCTTTCTATTTATAGTAGAGACGGGGTCTCGCTCTTGCTCAGGCTGGTTTCGAACTCCTGACCTTAAGCAATTCGCCCGCCTCGGCCCTCAGAGTGCTAGGATTATAGGCGTGAGCCACTGTGCCCGCCTGGCCAAAAACCTCACCTTCTTGAGTGCAATTGCTCAAGTTCCTATTCAGAAATAATTGTCAAAGAGGAAATTACAATTTTGTGGCAGCTCTTTTCTTCCTTCTCATTTTTAACCTCTCCTTAATGTTATAGGCAGATAGGAGTTTTGCTTCCTTAAATGAAAGTCACTTAGTTCCTATTTTTTCTAATTGGGGGCATTTCAAATAAAAAGTCAGGTTATCAAATAGACATGAAAAAAACCCCTACTTCTTAACTGAAGGGGAATTCTGCAGATAACTAGGAAATCTGAGAGCAGAAATTGAGGATGTTTGCATAAGTCCAACAATATGTATTACTTTACAAATGCAACAGATTGTGTCACATAGAGCCTATTCAATACTCGTGTCTGAGGAAACTTTTCCCAAATGGGTCTAACACAGACCTTTGCTCAACTTTCATGGGGGAAGCTTTAGAAGCCAGCCCGAGGCTAGAGTTCCCACAGCCTCCCCCAAGAAAGGCTGGAGCCGTCATGGCAGGAGGTGAAGCCCTCCCAATGGCCATGGATGGGAGGAAACAGGGTTTCAAAAAGGAAATAGGAACAGCCTACCCAGGGACAGAGAGTCAGTGTTAACATCCAGGCCTAAAATTGGAATTGTCAACAGAAGTGGCCAGGTGGAAACACCAAGTCCTATAGACCTTGCCTCCCACAGGCAGAAGTCGACATGGGGAGACTGGTGGGGGCTACCTGTATCCCCACAAGAGTCTCAGGTGGGACACCTTCTGCAGGTTTTCAGTTGCGCAGTTAGCCTGCCTTCCTGCACACTTTTGTTTGTTTGTTGTGTCTTGGTCACGATGGGACTGAAAAACATTACAGAAGGGAGACTCCAGAAGCTTGCATTAATTTCAGCAATGGTCCCTGGATGTAAAGATTTATACATTTTACTCAGAGCTCCTTAAATGAGTACGATATGTAAATATTTCCTGTACTGCTTTTTCTCAATAGGGAAACCACTTTTTCTCCTGAAAAAGGAGCTATATCTGAGACACACCATCACACAGGGGCCTGAGTCTCTGCTGTGGCCATGAAGGGACTCCCTGGCATAGGTGTGATTGACAAAGAGCAGAGAGTCTTCAGTGTCTTCCTGAGAGCCCTGCGTGGTGCTCCTCAGCTGGTTCTGCTCCTCAAGGGAAGGATAATGGTCTCCTCCAAGTTCACAAATTTGAGAGATAAAACCAGCTCAATCTCATGTTTTATCCCCATATTTATTACAAATTTGCTACTAACACTCATGGGAATCTACTCACATGGGAATCTGCTCTGTGATGCTATTTGATTTGGTAAAAAAATTACAAAGTTATTTTACAGTTAACATGGTAATGGTGACCAAAAAGCTTTCCTCCGATGTCCAGGCACTCTGGCGCGGAAGCAGAGGTGCAGCAAGGCCCGGGGCGTTGCGCACAGTGGCTCTCCCTGAGGGCAGGGGCTGCGTCCTGTTAAAACTGGTGTGCTCAGGAGGATCACTTGAGGCCAGGAGTTTGAGACCAATCTGGCCAACATATGGAGACCCCATCTCTAAAAAAAAATTAGCCTGGCGTGGTGGCACGGGGCTGGAGTCCCAGCTACTCGGGAGGCTGAGGCATAAGCGAGCCCAGGAGTTTGAGGCTGCAGTGAGCTGTGATCATGCCACTGCATTTCACCTAGGGTGACAGAGAGACTCGGTCTCAAAAAAACACCAAACAACAGCAACAACAAAAAACTCCTCCCAAAACAAAGAAAAATCCTTTGTCTGAAGCCAGGCAGGGGGGTTCCCATATGAGTGGTAGTGCAGAGCCGGCCTCTCTCTGAGGAACAGGAAGATGGATGGTGATTACTGGTGATACTTCACTAGTTGTGTGCAGGGTATAGAGCGACTTGCCAGGACAATTTTCTTCACATCCTTCTCAGAGCTGTATGCTTTACATAGTAACAATGTAACAATTTTTCTCTTAACAGGAAAAGAATTATCCCCAGTAAGAACTGATTTTCTCTCCTGAAATCTCCAGACTTCTGCATCCTTTTCAGAGTTTGGATATTGGGTTGGTTGTGTCCTAGGACAGTTTCAGTGATACCTGAACATCAGAATCACCTACGGAGCTTTCAGTGCTCCCAGGGCCTGGGCTAGACCCAGACCAATTTGTTTGAAATCTTTGGACTCTGGCATCAGTATTTTCAAAAATTCCCTATGAGGTTCCAATGCAAAGCCAATGCTGAGAACCACTGCTTAGAGTCCACTATAGTCCTCAAATTCAAAGGTTTTGATTAAAAAAAATGTCCAAAGGTTTATTTTACTTGGAAAAAGTATATTTAAAAAATATTCTCATAACTCAAAAATTACCAAAGGTATTTTCCCCCTTAAACTTTCCATTAATAAAAGACAAAGCAAACTTATACTGAAAACAATTATGAGAATATTCAGTCAAAAATAGAATTTTCCAGAAAATTAGGGGCAAGTGAAAAAAAAGCAAAGACTATCACTGAAAAAAATGCTTTTACAGGAATTTAATTTTAAATTCATTTGTAATGAACGTCTCATTTCAAAGATGGATAAACAGCATTTGCCAAAAAGTCCCACCTCTGATACTTGCTAAGAAGCTCAGTGTTGAGTGTTGGAAATGCCCACAACAGAGTTAACTCAGTCTGACTCAATGTGGGTTTTAAACAAGAAATTTACAAATTTTTAACAGTAAGAGCACAAGTGGGTGACAAAATGACTAACAACCAAATGACTAGTTGAAAAGGATTATCTTGCCAGCCAGGATGGATGGCCTGGCTTGCAAATGCGACTTTCTAAAGACAGTCAACCCTATCTTTTGGTAGCAAAAGAAATGTGTGTTTCCAGTTAGTTAAATAATATTGCATTCTGTGAAGCCCTGAATTGCTCTGAGAAGAGTAGAAAAAGTGGCATGCAACATATCAATTACTGACAGGGCCAAACATATCATGTAATGATTAACTCTTTGCTTTACTTTAACCTGGCACAAAACATTGACTCACTGATTTTGTTGCATCAGCCTCCTATAAGCTGCCCTTTCATGATGAGATCACACTGTGCCTTTCTATCCTTGTACCCTTACTGTGCCTTTTTTGGGGCCGGTGTTCCTACAACCTTTCTAGTGAAGAGACTCAATGACAAATGAGAGTCCAAGATACTCCCAGACTCTTCTGGGTTTCACTTTCTACCATTGCTGGAGGCGTGCTATAGGTTGGGCTCTCTGTTAGGCATTTTATAGACTTTATCTCATTTGCTCCTTACCATAAACCTGAGAGGTGAAAATTATTACCCCGTTCTTCCTTAAAATCTCGTGTAACTGTTATAGTCTCTGCCTTCATATAGCGGGGTTTGTTCCTAATAAAAAGAATACTTTTTCACTCTCAAGGCACCAAGTAGAATTGAGGTGCAGGGGGATGCTTATTCCTGGGTCATGCCACTCTCTGGATTCTTTCAACTGAGCACACATTTGTAAGGGAATTGGAACAGAATCACTCCAGGGAGGTTAAGCTGAAATTGCTGGGTAGGAATGGAGGAGAAGGGTGATCCTGATTCAATATTTCTGTCGTGTTGCTTAACTCAGCGTTGGGTCGTGGCAATGCCAGAGGTCATGATGGAGGTAGGTCATGGAATAGCATGAAAGGGACAGTCAAATGCAAACCCCTTTTCAGCCCCTCCTCTGACATGGCTGCTGTTGTCTGTGCGTGAACGGTGATTTTATGTCTCTAGACCTTTGCCCCCTTGTCCCTCTACTGAAATGCCCTTTCCACGCTTCTCCAAAGGGCCAATCCCTCCTCTCCCTAGAAGACCTAGCTCAGAAGCTCGCTGGTCCTCACCCTAAATCCTCCTCTGTTTCTCTCAACTTGAGGCTAACCGCCTACAGTCAGTCTAACTGTGTCCCTCAGAAAGATATGTCTCAGTTCTGACCTGCAGTACCTATAAAGGTGACTTCATTTGGAAATAGGGTCTTTGCAGATGTAATTAAGGTCAGGCGTTAGGTGGGCCCTAAGCCCTAAATCCAATGATGGTGTCCTTATAAGAGACAAAAAAGGAGACGCACAGAGGGGCCATGTGAAGACAGGGGCAGAGATTGACACGGTGTATCCACAAACCAAGGAACACCATAGAGGCCAGGAGCCACCAGAATCCAGGAGAAATGCCTGGGACAAATTCTCCCTCAGAGACTCCAAAGGGAAGACCCAACTGCTATCTCAATTTTGGACTTCGAGCTCCCAGAACTGTTTGTAGCGAGTTGTCCCTGCAGCCCCAGGAAACAAAGACACTGCTGTTATCGGAACTCTCTTGCCATCCCATCTGATTTTGTCTTGACACCCATCAGTTTTGACTCCAGTTTTATTGTTTCACATACATGTCCACCTTCTCCTACAGATAGCAACCCCTTGAGGGTGGCATCCAGTGACTGCCCTGAGCCGCCTCTCCCGGCGATCCCTGCAGAGTGGGCCCAGCGCTCTGGCAGTATTTTCACGGCACCGTGCGAGGGGCCGGAGCACATACAAGGGATCTCCTCAAGTGGCTGCCACCACTCAGAGGAAAGCTTGGCCTCGGAGGCTGCCCAATTCTGGCCCAGCCCTGGGGCTTCTTTGTTGCTTCAGGACTTTGGGGTGTCCTCACCCAGCCCCTCCTGGGCAACTCCAGGCAGTTCTGGGGTGGGGAGCTCTTCCTCTGTGCCTCTCCGTGTCCTCATGGCACTGTAACCTCTCACAAGCCTGTCTTCCCCAGCTCTTTACGGTGGAGACTATGCCTTATTTATCTTCAAATGTCCTTAACCGAGTACTGATGACATTTGGCAGGTGGTCAGTGAATATGACTCAGAGCTTATTTTGTCCTGTCTGTTCCCCCTGCCTGCCCAGCCCCTTTCCTGCTGGGGACTGTCCTACTTTTTTTGCAGTAGGTATCCTGGGATAGCAGCCCCTGGTTACGGGTTGGTTTGCTCCCCTCATTCATATATTGGGGTCTTAACTCCCAGTACCTTGGACCGGGGCCTTACTTGGAGATAGCATCTCTACAGAAAAACATCAGGTTAAAGTGAGGTCATTAGCGTGGTTCCTAATCCTGCAACACTGGTGTCCTTATAAAAAGTGGAAATTTGGGTGCAAAGATGTACAAAGGGAAGAGGATGTGAAGATGCAGGGAGAAGATATCCATTCACAAGCCAAGCAGAGAGGCCTGGAGCAGACCCTTCCCCCAGAGCCTCAGAAGGAACCAGCCCTGACAACACCTTGATCTGGGACTTCCATTCTCCAGAACTGGCAGGCAATGAATTTCTGCTGGTTAAGCCCCTGGTCTGTGGGATTCTGTTCCGGAAGCCCCAGCAACTCATCCCATCTCGTAGTGCTCAAGTCACCCAATGCCTCTCCCAAGCTGGCTCAGTGCTAGGAGGGTTAATTATCTCATTTAATTCTCATGAAAATGTGGTGTGTGAAATTCCTTTCATGACAAGAACTACAGTACGCTGGTCAGCCGGCACTGACACTATGAACAGAGTCCATCTGGGTGAACCCGAGAGCAGCTGCATGATTTCACGATACCCCAGTGACCTCAGTAGGAGGAACTGGCCGCAGGGCAGAGCCACCCCTGGCCATGGTGAATGCAAATGCCAGAGGAGCTCTTGGTCATCTGATATTGTAGGGGGCAGGACTTCTCACATTAGTAAGAGAAATAATTTTTTGTAATTCAGAGGAAGCTGTTTTAGAAAGAGAAAATCCATTTGTGACAACCAGTTTGAAAAACTTACCTCACATAGGACGAGGGCAGAAAGGAAGCGGGTGACTTATTATATGTCAAGTGCTCAGAACAGCCTTGGCACGTAGTGAGCCCTGTGTGACTGTGGGCCGTGATGATGACGCTGGTGATGATGATTTTAAGGCTCCTCTACCAAGGAAGTATGTCACAACACTCATTTTGGCTCCTACCTTGGACATAATGAGCTGGTCTTATGAAGCTTATGGGACTACAGTTATCTATACAGGGATAAAATATAAACCATTTTTCTAGATTATTGCAACAAGTAAAGGAAGATGACACAATATCAACCATTTCCTGCCCCAGCCCTAAATCTGTGGCTACAGACCTTGCAGGAGCTCGTTTCTTTATCCTGACGCTCAGCGAACATCTTAATAGCTCCTACAAGTAACTCCAGACTTCTCGGTTAGAAGTCGGGTCTCTCCATGCTGCACAGTGAGCCTTCTGTGTGGCCCCTGCTTTTGCATGTGTGTTTATCTGCTCTACAACATAAAATCCTTCTTCACGCTTCACCATTCGGTGGTTTTCCAGAGCAAGCACACAGGGAGGTGGTTGGTGCACTCCCCAAACCACCCCTCAGATTGAGATCAGAAACTCTGATTGACAGTCTAATCTTATCAATCCTCTTGGCGAGAAAGACCATTTTCTCTGGCCTGGATTCTCCCCTTCAGGAAAAAGCAATTAGCAGCCAGCATTTGCATTGCACACCTGCTGAGTGCTAGGAATTCTGTGTTAGTCATTTTCAGTTTAGCCTCCTTCCTCAACCCTCAAAACTGGATGTGGCAGCAACACATTTATTCCTCCTCAAAATTCTGTCCTGCAGCTATAGTTACTTCCTTAACAGATGAGGAAACAGGGGGAATTTGCCCTCGGAAAATAGTCAGGAAAAGACAGATCCAGGATTCCAATGTAGGTCTTCTTGGTTTCAGATTCTAGGCGATTTCCAAATGCCCATGGAGCTTCTCAGCCTGGGAGTGCCTGAGTCAGGGAGACGCTCCAGACTGGAAAGGACACGGTTGATAAAGTCTACTGAGAAGGTTCCATATATGAGTTCTTTACAGAGACATCCCTAACGCCTCACTCAGAATCTAAGGGTGACCATTAGATTTTCAGTACTGACGTGGGGGTGACACGGGAGCCCTGTTCTTGTGGGTCTCTAAATCAGATGCCTCCTGCCAGCCAACCGAGGGGACTGGTGAGCTCGGTTGGCAAGAGGAGATGCAGAAGACTTCAGAGATACGGCCAGAATAGAGCTGGAAGATTCGCTTCGACACATATCTTGGGTGCTACTCTGTGCCAGGCTCTGGGCCAAGAGCAGGCTGCGGCTGGAGGCACCTGGGTCTGCGAGGGGCAAGGAAGGAGCGTGCCTACAGCAGCGTGGGGGCCGCTCCGCTCAACGGGGCAGAGGACGCGGAAGACACACCTGCACTCTATTTCCAGTACCTCCTTGTCTACACTGAAGGAACATGTGCTGAACTTTTGGAGGTTTTTGTCCCTTTGACACAGCTGACATGGACAACCATTGCCAAAGCAAAGAAGGATTGGTTATCATAGTGTTGTGTGCATTTCGCCATCCTCATGGTGCTTTCACACACAGAAGGACCCTGCCAGCCGTGAGGGGCTGCTGGAGGCCGGAGAAGCAATAAAGAAACAAACATCCCCATCTCAACTCTGTCCCCAGCGGGAGCCTACCATTGCTCTGGATCTTGTCAGGAAAGATCCCGAGAGGAGCAACCCTAATCCCTGCGCCAAGCTTCCTACAGGGTAGACTCACTCATTTGGTTACATGGTTACAAATGTGCTTTAAGGAAAAGAAAAGCCATGCTCTGTGTGATAAACTCTTTTTAGGGAAATGAAACTGTTAGCCTGAGTCCTGGAATCAGTAGTAAATTACTAAAATTCAACTGTTTCTCTTCCTTTCTTATCTTTGTACACAACCTAATTCTTCAATGTCTTTAAAAGCAAACTAATGTGGATGAGATGCAGGAAGGAATGAAAAATGGGATATGACGAAGCCGTCTGCTAACAGGGACGCAGACACTCCTTGGTCAAGTCCCTAGAAGACACTTTCACATTCTGTTTGCTGTAACAGCCACGAGCCAGTCAAAGGACCAGGGGCTTCCTGAAGAGCTGAGTGTTGTAAACCTGCAATGGAAACAGCTGGCACTCACGGAAACTCGGTGACACAAGGGCTTGAGGCCATCACGAAGAAGAGAGAATTTGCTGGACTGACAATATCCTCGCCCTGCCCTTCCTCTCTGTCACAGGAGACGAGCTGCACGTCAGACAGGTGCAGCTTTTGTTTGAATCTGTAGCTCTTGGCAGACCTGGAAGAAAGAAAATGAGACTCTGGTCTAGATTCTCTGTTGGACTCTAAGGTACAATGAATATGCCCCAAGTTAAGCCAGTCACCTTGTGAGATGCCTGAGTAGCCCCAGTTTAGAGGCTTGGTCCTTGTGCTTCCTTTTCTATGTCTGTTTGTCATTGGCTCAGTCATTCATTCAGTGTCCAGACAGCGTCCAGCCACAAAGGAGCTACACTAGCAAACTCGGGGAACTGCCAGCATGAGACACTCGAGGAAGCAGCAATCGGTGGCCTTGGTTTGACATGGCATGCGCTAGCATGTAGGACCTCAGATTTCCACCAGGTCTCTAGTTGCAAGGGGAGAAGGGACCTGTGCTGAGATCTGGTGTGGCCTTAGTAGCATGGCATCCTCCTGCCCCCCATCATAGGCAATGGCTGAGTCATGGCGCCAAGTGTTCTGATTATAAAAGCAATAGTAATAAAAGAGGGCCATTATTTTTTCCATTACTTTTTTTGAAAGCATCAAAAGTCAGCAAAAGGACATTTTACCCCCTACCTCGTGTGTATGAACTTCTTAGCTTTGTTGTAGGTATAAATAAAAAGCATAATCTAACAGATCAAAAGAAAAGCACAATGCCAGGCAGACAGTAGGCACTTAATAATGAAAAGAAAAATTTATGAAAGGCTCAGAATTTATCAAGAACCTTGAAGGATGAATAAAGACTCATTAGTACAAAGGGGCATTAAGACATTCCTTTCTGATGAGGACACACTTGTAAGTTTCCCCTCCAGTCTCAGCAGCCACCACCAAGTACTGTAACATTATTACTGTAAGGCAGGGAAAGATAAAGCTGAACGTGCAGGAAATAGTCACCCTAGAACAGGCATCCTCAAACTACAGCCCGCCGGCTACATGTGGGTGGTTTTGCCTGTTTGTTTTTTTTTTTACTTCAAAATAAGATATGTGCAGTGTGCATAGGAATTTGTTCATAGTTTTTTTTAAACTATAGTCCGGCCCTCCAAAGGTCTGAGGGACAGTGAACTGGCCCCCTGTTTAAAAAGTTTGAGGACCCCTGCCCTAGAAGCAGGACATTTCTTGACTTCTGGACTCTTACCAAGCTCTTTATCCTATGAAGCTCCTAACTTCGATTCAACTTAAGGATTGTGGGCAGAAAGCAACTGTGGCTTTGGCAGGGAGTGAAGAATTGAGTGGGCGGTGGTCCCGATCATCCCCTCATTAGGAGGGGAGGATCGCTTTATCTTGACAAGCAGATCTGAGCTGAATAAGAGGAGGAATGGAACAAATAGCGAGTATAAAACAAGGGACCCATAAATATCATTTAGCCTCGTGTTTTCAAAACATCATAACCCTCCCAGAAGCACATGGCAACGGTAATACCTAAGAGGGAACTTCGGAGACACCAGGAGGACTTGTAGGGGGTGGGGGTGGGGGTGTTGAGGGCAGGGGGAGGGTAGGGCCAGGTCATCCTGGCAGTTCTCTCATTCCCCAAAGATTAGCAAAAGGGATTCTGTTGTCTGCCTAGAAAAAGCCCAGTTACTCTGTAGGGCAGGGTGACCTGTCTGTCTGTTTTAAATATATATATATATAATTTGTAACCACAGTTTTATAGTTGGAATAATAAGCAAGAAATAAGGTTGCATTTTGTTTTCCTCTTTCACATCGCCACCAGGGCACCTCAAATCATTCAGGCTGCTGAGATGTAGGGCAAAGGGCAGTGACATCTCCTATGGGGCACTGATGAAGAAGATGCCACACGTTTTCTCATGGCTCATGCCATTGTGTAAATTCTTTCTCATAAAGATGTCGCCTGTACCGTGCAATCACAGGCTGCTTTTTGGAAGTAAATAGAAACCTAAGTCCTTCTTCCAAAACTTATTTTTGTGATAGCTGAAGTACACCAAGGACCCAGACTTTGCTAGAATGACTGTCTCCAGTGTCTTGTCCCTGGCACATTTCTGTTTTCAAGGATAACGCGTTTTGGCACAGCACACCCTTTGTGAATAATGCCTCTATCCCTCACTGAATGTGGCCTGTCAAATGCAAAAAGTGAGACTGGAGAGGGGCCCATCCTTTTAAATGTTGAAGAATTTAAAAATATGCTCTTGATGCTCAACAGTTGTTCTCTCTCCTCCCTTCTCCCACTGCCTGCCCCCCGCACCATCCCACGTGCTTTTAGACGGTTTGTACCCACCACCTTGTCGAGGGAGCAGCAGCCTGGATGCCTGAGTTATTGCATTTGTCTCTGTTCTTTTGGTTTGTGTTTTTGTGCTGTTTAAATAGACAGTGTTATTAATTTGGGGTGATGGTGCAGACTACAAGCTAAATACACAATTTCCCCCTTTTCCACAAACTCAGTAGATAGCAGGACAAAAGAACACTTCAGCCTAGTAAGATGCCATGCTTTTTCGGTTCATGTGAAGGAAAATGAAAATCAAGAAACGATCAATGTTTTCTCTCCTGGGAGATGGGATGGAGTGTTTATCCTCCCCACCCCCAAAATCAGCTCTTGGCTTTTTTTGGACTTTGTTTTTATCTTCACCAAGACAGAAGATGAAAACATAAGCAGTGAAATTTGATTATAAAGCAGTGACATGAGTGCCAGCGACCACAGGGGAAACTGTCTCCTTGTTCCCTAGCCATACTGCATATGTGGTCAATAAAACCCGGTGTCAGATGGCAGCAACATGTTGGGCCACTCCAGGGGAAGTGCAGCACAGGGCCTTCCCCTCAGAGAGGGTGACATGTGACATGTGGCTGGGGAAGTGCATGGTCCCTCTGAAGTGCTGGCATCTTGCCTCACTTGGGGACCGTGATGAAACCACATGGAGTTGACTCAATATGAGGTGCTGGGTTTTCAGCTGCCAGACAGCGGGGAGCGCCAGGAGGCACGTGTGCACAAGCTCACAGAAAGCACTCCATCACTCTTCTGGGGCATGCTCTTTCGCCCCCAGGAGAAGAGAAGTGCAATGGGGATGTCCTGTCTCTGCAGAGATGTGTGGGGCCAGCTGCTGAGATGATGGTGACAGGAGTCTCGGGAGAGGTAGAGACATTCAGAGTGGCAAGGGCTGGCAGTCCCTCAGGCTATGGAGCTATTACTTAAAAAGCTGTGTTATTAACAAGCTTTTACTATCTGAGGCTGATTAAATGACTGAGGGGATGGCTCTGCAGCTGGGGAGAAAAACTAATAAAATGAGTTCGATTCAGTTTCCTCAGTGAATGGATGTGATCTTGCTGGTTCACTGGGTTCTACCAAGTAGTGCTGTTTCTCCCTAGCCAGCATTCGTGGATCAGGAATCTCACTATTACACCTAATAACATACTTCTAGAACTTCTTTGCTTCCATTGTCCTGAATTTGAGTTCTTCTAGGACATCTTGTCTTGTAAGGGAGGAATGCTTCCACCAGGGGCTGTGGCAGCGGTTCCCCTGCCTGGGAGGTGAGACATCCACCTGACCATGTGGGGCTCTTCATGTCTCCGAACCTATGGAGAAGAAGGGGCACCCTACTCACTGGGGTTGACCAAGCAGTCACCAAGAGGAAATCTGGTTGTTGTCACACAACAGGGCAAGGGAGGACTGTCTGGAACCAGGGGATTATCTAGGCTGTCTCTTAGTATTTCCAAATCTAATAATAAAAGTTAAATGAAAACTACAGTAGCAAAAAAATGCAGGATTTCAAGGATTTCAAGCTCTTAGGAATGAGGGTTTGAGTCGCTATACGAAGAACCTCAACATGCTGAAGCCAAAGCCAAAGCTGAAGCTGAGGACAAAGGAGACAGAATAAGTAGTGAAGGAAGATGTTATAAAGGTCACCTACACCCTCATGACCAGTTAGAGAAAGGATCATGGAAGCTATGAACATTTTCTCACAGGTTCATATGTGTGTGCATGAGTGTGTGCATATATATTAACATATTCCTTCTCTCTCTTCCTCTTTCTTCCTTTGAACAAGTATTGTTGGAGATTAGCTTACACCTTGGTCTTTAGGTAACACAATATTCAGATGGGACTGTTACTGAATTTGACAAATGAAGCTGCCAAGAGAAGGACAGTGAGTGTTTCCCAGAGTCAGCAACAATGACTGATTTCTTTGGCCACTGTTGTCTTTTTGGATCCTCATCTTTCCATTGGGATTCAATTTCCTTCTTGCCAAAGTAGAGGGAAAAAAAGTAGTTTTTGTCTTTTCACCAAGACTCTGTGGGCACTCAATGTTGTTAGTCTATGTCAGAAATTCTCTTTATTTAGCTTCTAATTTTGAATACTAATTTAGCTAGAATTTAGATTTCTATGATAATAATTGTTTTTTCCTGAGTCTTTTAAAGATCTTATTCATGGTGTCTGACATCTATTATTGCTTCTTAGCAATCTATCGTCAGTTTGGTTATTATACATTTTAGTTTATCTGCTTTGTTTTCCTTTTAGATAGCATTCAGATTTTTCTCTTTATCTTCCATATTCTGCAGTTTTATTACCATGTGTCTAGGTGGTTTTACTTATACTGTCCTAGATTCAGTCTACTTATAAATTTGAAGATTTATGTTTTTCCTCTCTTCTGGAAAAATTTCAGCCATTATCACCTGAATATTGCCCCTTTCTCTTTTATCCTCTTGTCCTAGAACTCTGATTAGACACATGTTGGCTTTTCTCATTCTACCCTTTTATCTTTTATGCTTTATATTTTATCTTTCTGAAACTACATTCTAGGTGATTTTCTTAGTTCTCTATTCTACTTCATTATTCTTCTCTTCAACTATTAAACCTACCTATTAAAGGCTTAATTTCCATGCTTTTGGTTTAATTTATATAATTTTTGTTTGAATTTTTTTGGAGAAAGGTTAATAAATTTTCTCCCATTCCCCCATACTTCTTCCTTATGGTATATATGTCTTCCTTTACCCCCTAATATTTTAAATATATTTAGGATCTTTTCAGATTGTTTTATTATCTTCAGTTCTTGAAGTAAAAATGTTCCCATTAAACTGCCCCTTTTGGTAGTTTGTTTCCCAATGTGATTTAAACTTTGAATTCATTTTTGGAAAGGGTTGTTTTCCACCGAAGTCTCCCATGCTACTGCTTATGGAAATTTTCCTACCGAGCAGCTTAGTATTTCCCAGAAGTCTCTAGTATACTTTTCCTGGCATCTCATTGGCGAGAATGGAGTCACATGCCTATTTCTGAACCTGTTGATTGCAAGAGGAAGACAATTCACTTATATCAATCAAGCCCACCTCAAACAAGCTGAGGGTGTTTCAGCTTCCCCTTAGAAATATAGGCTGGTAGGGGTGGGGGCGGGCACCTGCACAAAATCAGGGTTCTGTAAGAAAGGAAGAAATGGGATATTCACACTTGAAACCCTAACAACCCCTAGTGATGTCAAATCTGCAAAGCATCACTCAAAAGTTAGCAGTCCAGTAGAGAAAATCTTCAAGAGAGAGAGACAGAGAGCGAGAAAGAGAGACGAGTTAAAAACAAAAACAAAAACAAACACAGTAAGGGCAAATTTTTGGTGAGACATATTTTGGTGGAGTGTCACTTATATGTTCTCCAGAAATGCCTCACATTTTTGTGAAAAACAACTTTGGTTTCTGCTGCTGGGTGTGGATTAGTGCTATACATAACACTGTGTGTTTTTCTTTTGTCGTTTTTTCTTCTATTTACAGGAAAATAAAAATAAATACAAAAAGTAATTCAACAAAGAAATGTAAACAAAATGATCTTTGCATATCAGATCTGGCAAAACAAAAATTAGTATTAACAACTTGAATTAATCTGTGAGTACACTGTGATCCTTTGAAGAGTTCAAAGTAATTTGAAGAAGGAAAAGTTATATTCTCAGTATCAATTCAGAGTTATGCTTTGCCCCTGGTCACAAGACATAGTAGTTAAGTAACACAACAGGGAACAGAGTGTCTGACTCCA
Source organism: Mirza zaza (assembly GCA_008750895.1). NCBI lineage: Eukaryota > Metazoa > Chordata > Mammalia > Primates > Cheirogaleidae > Mirza > Mirza zaza. The sequence goes on from VSMD01021311.1 coordinate 47,922, forward strand.
GGTCTAACACCATCACCAGCCACACGATTTTAGTAACATCTCTTCTGCTATGATTTGGCAAACAAATCTGTGATAGCAGTAACAGAAGCCACTGGGATGCAGCCAAAGCTCTTTGAAGTTTTGCTAAGATTGGTCCACTTTCCTTTGTTCAGTCAATAGTTGATGAGTACCTACTATGTGTTAGACACTGTACTGTGTTGAAGACAGGACAAGGAATCAACAAATTCTTTGCCCTCGTTGGAGCTTATTGGGCACCAAATCTCTGAGGAAATGAGACTGTTGTATCAGACTTTATACTTATTTAAATCTATGGATATTTGAATCCTTTATCATTCATGCACATATTTGTCACCTTGTTGAAAGTAAAAGCAACACTGATTATAGCAGTTAAGTGCTAAAATACACCAAATTCAGCATTCTAGATATCTAGTCTCCACTTCCTCCTGTCATTCACTCATTCATTTATTCAAGAGATGTTAGATTAGATGGCAGGGCAGACTTCCCTGCAGGTGACAACTAGGCTGAAACTTGAAGACACAGGGGAAGAATGGTGGTATTGGTGGGAGTGAGGGTAGGTAGGTGCTGGCTGAGGCAAAAAGAATGTTCCAGAGAAAGGAACATTAAACAATGAACCTGAGATGGGAAAGAGCTTATGAGGTTGAAGAACAACTATTCTCTTCTTGTATTAAAGCCATCAGCTACCCCAGCCTCTACATCCCCCAGCTGAACTCTAACATCTCCATCTTAGACTCAGGAACAGTGGCTTACTGCTTGTGTGTGCCCAGCTCCTTTCTCCCTTGGCATCCTCTCTTGTGTCATCCTCACCTCACGGCTTTTCTGTCTTCTTATCATTTCATCCTTGAACATTGTCTGCTTGGCATTTGGTTGTTTTCTGACCATAATGTTATTGTTTAAAGTTTGAAATCTGTTGAGGCTATGAATATGCTTAGGATCTTGCTGGCTTTTCTGTAAACCAACTTCTAAATACCACTATGTAAACTTGTAACAATTTCATATATAACCCCCCCCCCCCCGGAAAGAATCCCCATTTGTTCATCATGTTAGAGTTTGCAAGGTGGACTTTACACGTCTTATTTAATCCCAGTCCCAACCTGTCAAGGGGATGTTCTCATGAGGAAACCAAGGCTACAAGAAGGATTTTGCTAAAGTCTAAGAACTAATAAATAGTAGAGCTGAGACTCACCCAGGTCTCCTGACTCCTAATTTAGTCTTCCTTCCAAAACAGTTCTTTGCCTTTCACACATAATACCATCACCCTGAATAGAGACTGCAGATTTAATTTTAATAATTACAGGATATCTAGCACAATGCATATGTTGAGTAGGATTCAGAGTCTCGGTTGATTTTGGGGATTGGAACTCTCTTTATTTAGATCAATTGCTCTTTTAGGTGGTATGGACATAACAGATCATACAATTCAATTTTATTCCCCACCCTGTGCCGCCACATAGAGCTAGGGTTGTTTTATTTGCTCAAACAGCTTTCCGTCCAGCTGATTCCCCAGATCAGGAGCTGACAAACTTCTCTGTAACGGACCGCACAGCATATGTTTCTGGGTCTGTGCACCCATTCGACCCCACTGCTGCAATGCAAACTAGCCACAGACAGCGTGTGGGCAGATCAGCAGGGCTGCGGCCCAGTAAGTCTGTATTTACAGAAAATAGGCAGCTGGTGGGATTTGGCCTGTGGGCTATAGTTTGCTGGCCCTGTTTAAGATAAATGGTATAGATAAGTGATAAATACTGTCTAATATTTATTCTTCATATCAGTTAGGATTTGTTTCAACTGTGAATAATAGTGACTCCAAATAACAGTGGCCTACACAAGATAGGTGTTTATTTCTCTCTCATAAAATGCCCAGAGGTAAGCAGGCTTGAGCTGGTATGGCCACTCTGTCTGGGAAGTCCTCATGGGTCAGTGGCCTTCCAGCTCACCCCTCTGCCATCCCTAGGGAGTGGCCTAACCCTTAGGTCTGGGATGGCATATCCAGTTCCAGGCAGCAGGATGGAAAAGAAGCCCATGAAAAAGTGAGTGAAGGAAGGGCACATGCTGACTGGCTGACTGATCTTTAAGGAAAGTCCCAGACGCTGTCACATGACACTTCCTCTTTCATCCCATTGGTCAGACTTAGTCACATGGCCTCTGGCCTAACTGCTAGAGACTCTGGGAAATGTGGGTTTTTTCCTGGGTCACCATGGGCCTGGCTCAAAATTCTGTTCCTATGAAAGAAAGGGAAAATGGATATTGGGAGACATCTAACAGTTCCTGACACACACGCTTCTTTCATTAACTAAATTTCAGTAGAATTTTCAGAAGCTGAATTTCATCCGTATTATTGGAATTACAGTATTGACTAAGGAGCACCCTTATCTTGCTTGGCTTTACTAGGAATGCTGTTAATGGCTCACTCCTAGGTATGATTATAGTAGATTTCTGGCAGAGATCTTTTATCAATTTAAGGAAGTTTTCTTCTGTTTTTGGTTTCCTAATTATTTTTAAATCAGTATTGAATAAGCCTTAAGATCTTCTGATAAGATAAGCCAGGCATCACACCCTTTACAGTGTACAAGAAAAACCTTAAGACCACTGAACTGAAAAGCAAAGGATTCCTGTGTGGAGACCAGGTCTTCTTGATTCTCCAGGGACACCTGGCCATGGTGTCAGTGAATTTGTCTCAGTGATGCTGACACACACCCTAGGGGAAGCCACAGCTGCCTTTATGTGGAATCACTTCTTCAGTCCTCTGCAAACAGAGACCCTGCTCTGTCAGACTTATTCAGGGTTGATGTATCATGATGGTTTCCTGTCCTCCTGTGCTGTAAACTATATAAACTATAAAATGCCCACTGGTGCAGTGAGCATTTGCCCTAGGACACTGTCTCAGCAGTTGCTGGGAGAACTTACAGCTCATTGTAAGCATGAAACCTAACCCCATACTTCTTGTTGAAATCAGAGTCTGTCAGCCCCTGCAGACACACACTCGAATATTTTTACCTGCCAAGCCGAAGGGCTCCAAAAACCTAGGCAGAGAGTCTTATGGAACCTCTCATGGAATAGCAACTTCCTCTCTGACTTAATCAACTTTCTGTGCCTCTGGATTTGACCTGGACCCATTTCACCTGCCTTCTCCTCTCTACTTGGAAGGGATCTAGATTTTTTGTTTAGTTTTGTTTTGGACCCATGGTACCTACTGGCCACTTGCTAAAAGAACTGCTCTCTGGGTCTGGTCTTGTTGCCAGGCCTTTCCTCTGGGATGGGCATCCTGTTTCTGTCACCTCCAACCTGTCTGTGCTGTGGGCTGCTCGCATCTGGGTGGGCTGCTCCCTCTGCTCCTGGGCTGCCATAAAGCACACGTCATCTCCAATCCAAGTGTTAGGAGCCCAGGAATGTTTCATCACATCTTATCCCTTAGCATGGTGACCGGCCAGTTTGGAGAGGGAGCCCGTTCCATCAGCCTGGGTTCCGAGAGAAGGTAACATGGAGCGGAGATGCAGCTGAGGCATGGCATGGGCATGAGCAGGAAGTAAACTTTTGTCATTCTAAGCCTCTGAGACTTTGGAGCTGCTTGTTACCTACAGCATAACCTATCCTTTCCCAGCCGCCACATGAAGTTAAACAATTTCTTTATTGCAGGACTTTTCAGCTCCCCTGAAACGCCGTTGTGCCGCGTGACTCTCCAAGGTGGGATGAGATATACTGTCTTTCCCAGCCTTGGTGCCTGACACTTTCTTAATGGAACCATCTGTTGGGACGTGGACCACTGTTCCAAAGAAGACAAGAGGGTCCGTAGCTGTTCATGTTATGTGTTTGTGTCATCTTTTCCAATGAGGGTGAAGCCTCTTGCCATGAAGCCAGGGACCAGCACAGTATCTGGCACAGGGTTCAATCCAACAAACTTTTGATAAAACAAACTTTAATCCTTTCCTGCCACCTCCAAGCTCACCCTATGCTGAATGGTTGGTTGGTTTATTTATTTACAATATCAATTGCTTGCCTTAGGAATCAAGTTAAGTAGTTGATGACTTGTGTTTACATGAAATGAGGTCCTGCCTGGCCCAGGGAGCTACCACTGACCTCTACAGATGCTCCCTTCTGGGTGGACGTGGTGGGCAGAGAGCTGTGTGGGAAGCTCAATTCTAGAAGATCTGATGAAGGCAAATGAGTAAGATCCCAATGCTGTAAACTGGTCAGACGTTACTGAGCAGTAGAGATGTAGTTTTAAGGCCTCTGCTAAAAAGAAACCTTTACCAGGTTGGCAGCTATTAGAAAACTTTTGAACCTCTTCCAAATAGGATAATGACAATAATACTGTGGTTGTTGGGGAAAATGGGTGTACCACGAGGTCCTTTTCTTCTAAAAAGCAATTGCAAGAGGGATCCCTGCATTCAGAAGAGAAGTGAGTGGTGCTGATGGGAAATGTTTCAGTCTTCAGCTAATGCTTATTGCGCCCTTTAGGGGACAGTCAGAAGATGCCGAGACCTGTGATTTCCCTGGCCCCGTGTGCTCCCCGAGAGGCGGCCTGTGAGTAATAACAGCACGGCCAACTCTGCAGCAAGTGGGAGGACAGGAAAAGTCAAACCACAGAGTGGGCTTCCAGCTGCCAGCTCGGCGGCCTCTGCGCTTTCACTCGGAGGGGGTTCAGGGGGCCCTGGGAAGGAAGGGGAGGCTGGGTGTTAATGCGGAGGTCCTGTCACGGTTTCCGTGGTGAACCATGGGTTTTCCAGGACAGCAGATTTCAAGGCCCACCTGCTGAGGCTGCCCCTCCCCCCACCCCTCCTGACCAAGTGAAGTCTCCCTCCCATCGCCCTATTTCACTGAGGTAGTGGACATTTGACTCCTTGTCATTGAAGAGAGAAAGTATTTATGAAATTGGATTTTGATTTGTGAGAAATTCAGAAGAAAAGAATTAAAAAACCAAAGATCAATAGATCCAGGCACTTTTTTAAAAAGTTGGCATTTGGGGGACGCTTTCCTTGTGCCCGGTACTGTGATAAACATTTTTGAATAATTATTTTTTCTAGTCTTCCTACCACCGCTACGCACGCTGCTGTGGTACTGTTCCTGCCCACCTTTTACAGAGGAGCAAGCTGGTGTCTTAACCCCTCCATGGAAAACCTGGGGCTGAATCCAGGTTCAGCCAAACCACCAGTCTGTTCATCATGGTGCTGCCCCAGTTGGCCACCTTGGAAATTTCTGGCTAAAATAACTATTTCATAGGAACTAACTACTTCTATTGGGTCAGCATTTCTTTATTTATCTAGAGAATGTTTGCTGAGCTCTTGCCTGTGGGAGCCCAAGGTGGATAAGTTTTGTCCTAAAGTGCCTGCGGTTTAGCACCGTTATGTGCAGATGACGCCGTGGGCAGCGGGAAGCTGGAAGGGAGAATAGCTCACTCTGCCTGCAGCAGCTGGAGTGGACTTTAATGACATGGTGACATTTGAGCTGAATCTCAAAGGAGAAATGGGCACCGACAGAGAGGACTCACAGGGGTGGGGGGATCCCTGGGAGAGGATTCGGCAAGGTGAAGGCCTGGGGACAGGAGGCACAGGGAGCTTGACACTCAAAGTGCTCCTGTGCACAATGGGAGGAGAGGGAGGAAGCAGGAGAGAGCCCATGTCTTCTCACTGCCATGCGACGCTGCTGGGCTTCATGCAGACGTCATTGTTGAGTCATAGTTGAGCTGGTGTTTGCCCCTGATGGTGGGAAGGAATGGAACGAGGGGAGGTGGGTGCTGGGTGGGTCAGGCTTAGAGCACTTGCTCTTCCATGGTGGTGTGTAGGGTGAAATAGGCTGGTGACAGATGTAATGAGGCCAAGGGCATGGCTTAGAATGACACAGTCTTGGTCACTGAGTGGATTTGGAGCAAGGAGAGGAAGGCAATGTTCTAGCTTCTGCCTCACCATGCTCTCTCAGTCCCGTGCTAAAGGGGACCCTCTGTCTTGACTCAGTGTGTGATACCCCCCAAGTGAGTTTTCAGGGTGTCTGTTAGCTAAGTGGATGGAAATTGGTGTTTAAGTTCCTGTATTTCATTTATTCATTTCTACTATTTGTGTCTCCAGCATGAATCTGCAAATAGAACCAGCAGGTGAAAACTGGTGAAAACTATGGGGAAGGATGCGGGAAGTTGCTAGAGGGATTATGTGATTCACCTGGCAAAGGTGGCCATAACTTTGCTTTTTGTCTCTCAGCTGCCCCAGCCTCATGCTATGTCTCCCCCTAGTCACAGAGTCCAGAATTCGGGGGCAGAGTAGGTTGGCAGGAAATAAAAACATTTGGCATCTACTACAAATAAGCAGAGACCACAGTCAGAATATATGAACTCTGAACAATTCATGGATAAAATCTCTTCTTGGACATTTGAAGCACCAATAGTTTTATGATGCTTTTATAGAACATTTGGGCTATAAAAAAAGGAGGAGGAAGAAAGCAAATTTAGATGACTTGTTTAATTAGTGTACCTAGATAGAACTGGGTTATAGCCTCTTGGGACCAATTGTTTTATTTTATAATTTTTCCTTAAATTTTGTTTTGTAATTTTTCACTAGCTTTATCAAGAAGGCCTGATTCAAATAAACTATTGAAACTTCTGGGCTCAGATCTATGAGACATCTGCATAGCAGCCCAAAGCATGGGCAAACCCAGGTTCGAATCCGAAGTTTACCATGTACTGAGTTGTGATTCTAGCCAAGGAGGTAATCAAGCATCAGTTTTCCCACCCTCAAACTGAGAATAAAAATACCAAGGCTAGGGTGCTTTGGTGACCAAATTATATAATGTAAAGCTGATGGCAGGCCCCTCTCCCCTCCCTAGATCAAAAAGAAAAGACTCACGAGACCAGACTCACCAAGGACAACCAACAGGCCCTGCTGAAAACAACAACACCAGGATGTCCACCCAGATAAGAAAGTTTTTGGTTCCTGGATTCTGCAAATACCACCAGCCCCTCCTATTTCTCCATGACCACCAAAGATCACAATGGAAAATCCCCAGCTTTTCCCACCAAAAGTCTCCAGTCCACCCCAAACAGTATAAAGGCCTGCACCCCCTCCAAATGGGTGCAACTTCTCAGGCCACTCCCCCTCTTGGGACCCGGAAACTTCATCCGGGAGTGCATAATAAAGCCAGGTTGTTTGGCCCCACTCTCTCTCTCTCTGTCTGTTTCTTTCACCACTGGAAAACTTTACATATAAATAATATAAACATGTTAGCACAGTGCCTGGCGCATAGTCAACAAAGAATAAAATGTCAGCTTGTTACTGTATCATTCAATCCCTAAAGACCAGAGTCACATATTCTGGCATTCAGGCACACAAAAGGTTTCGTGGCTCAGCAGGGTCGCCTTAGTCTTTCTAGAGACATAGGTGTGCAGCGGTGTTCACTGTGTTAATGAAACAGAAGCTGGATCAAGGTCTGTTACAGCACAGATCTTCCAATCAGAACTGAACTCCTAGCAGGGGTCCATTTGGGTTGTGATTCAACAGGACATTACAGTCGACACTAAGCCTTTCAGAAACTGAAAACAGCCCATAACCCTCACCACATCCTCCACCCCCCGCTAAACTATGGGTCTGTCCTACCTGTGTGCCTGGGCTGGAGTGTGTCCTTTGTTGACGCTGGGCTAACGCAATTGCCCACATCCGCTATGGGGAAAGTGGCCTGGCAGGGGACTGGTCCCAGGGGCTTCCCCTTCTTCAGAAAGGGCTGTGGGACTCACACACTGAGTTCAAAGAAATGACAAGTCCCCTTATTTCCCTCTGTCCTTGCTCTATGGGTTAGTCCAATAATGTCCATTGAAGGGAAGTAAGAGTTTTGAGGGTCTTGTTTTGTTTTTGACATAACCCTCATTCCTGCCTGTCCTCCCCGGCCCCTTACACTCTGTGGTTAGGCCATCCTACTCGTATGCCATACAATCAACTCTCCATCATCCTTACAATTAGGATTACTGTAAAATATAGACCCAGAACAAGGGAATGTATGAATAAAAAAAGAGTACAGGAATTTAGACATACTTATGCCCACCCCTGCCATCATCCTAAAAATTCACTCCATCTAGTTCTTAAACATTTAAGGAAAGTAACTAATATCTGCTGAGTATCAAGGACTTGACGAAATCTTTACTAATGCCCTACAAAGGAGTGCCAGTATCCTCGTTTCACAGGTAAGAGAGCATGTACCCAGGCTTACAGGGCTGTGCAATAAAAAGAGATGGTTTTGAAACGTTCTGTCACCCCAAAGCTCACAGTCCCTCCAAAACTCTGTCCTTCCCATCACCAAACCTAACAGCTTCAACTGAGTGAGATAACCCAGCACTCTTTAATCAGAAGTCTTGTCTTCCAGGGAATAGAAGACAAAGCAAATTGCTATTCATAAGGAGCCGGTTATCTCCCAGGGCAGGGTGGAGATGTGGGCCCCTCTGCAGGTGTGGGCACACCACGGAATGGTGCTAGAAAGTGGTAGAAAGTAAAATATCCTACTTTAACTTGACTCGTTGCATGCTTAAGAAAAAAATAATTTTGACGTTCTAATTAATAGTAAAAAATAAAATTGAAAAAGGTTAGGATTTTCAGTAAAGTGAAAATTTGGGTTTATTGCAATTAACATGAGTATAGCAAAATTCTGTTTTCATGAAAATGACGAAATTGGAATTTACTGATAGCAAACGTACCCATGTAATCTATATCTTGAAATATACTCATTTATGATGCAAAATATTGCTAGGTGACTTAGTGACTAGACAGAGAATTACATATTCAGCTTGCTGAACCATATAACATGGGCTAACTGTTAACTGTTGATTTTTCTAAGTGCTATTTAAAAAACACTTGAAGTTTCCTCTAGTTCCTCTTTCTCTTTCTTCTTGTTTTTGCAGTAGCTAGATATGTTTATTTTGTATATTTTATTTTGGGAGGCGCTGAAGTTAAAAAATACAGAAAAAAACACAAATATAAAAGCAATCATCCATGATACCACTACTCGAAGACACCTGTTTTCATTTCTATGGCTTTATATTTTGTTTTGGTAGATGGAAGACAGTAGGGCCTGTCTTCCTTGTTTGTTTAACTTTGCAGACTTGCCTTGGCTGTTTTTGCACATTTAAGAATTTGGAAATCAGTTCCATTTAAAAAAAAATCCCTTGAGGATTTTGATTGGCACTGAAATTATCCAGTAATTTGCGAAGAAATTGAGTCTTATCCATGAATATGATAAAGCTCTCCACTATTCAAGATTTTTATTTCATATTTAATTAAAACCTTCTCTATAAAGGTCATGAACATTTTTCTTAGATTTATTACCATTTTAATGTTTTTTGCAATTGCAAAGTAGATCTTTTTGTATTTTTACCTTTACACTTCTAAACTTTTGTTATTTCCAATTTTTAGATTTTTAAAAACTTTTTGAATGTATTTTAATTTTACTTTTCTACAATTTTGAGTTAAATGATTAATTTATGTATTGTTAATTGCTCTTATTTTGTAATAACTGCATTTAAGGTGTATAATATTTTATAAAATAGGATAGTTTTGAAGTTTTATATTTAATAGCAAAACAAGAGATTCTATTTTTAAAAGTAAATTTATTTTAATAATGTGAATCGAAGTTTTGCTACAATTATATTTAAAGGTTTTGAAAATCAAGGTGAAATTTGTACATGCAATCATCTGTAGCAGAATAGAAATTAAGGCAAAAGTTTTACAAACTGGGGTGGTATATATCAGTTGCGCAATGACATCAGCACATGGGACTCCTTTGTGTTTCTGTGAAAGTGTTGGTGTTACATCATCTACATATGAAGTAATCGCAACTTACTCTATTTTGGGGTTAAAACAAAATTGCCATTTCTCTGTTGATGGTTTTTCCTTTGAATTACTGTTTCACAATCTTTTAGCTTATTATGGATTCGATTTTGTCAGGAATGAGCAACTGATTGATAGAAGACAATTGCTTGTATTTCACTGAAATTTTAAAAAATATTGCCCACATTGGCACTATTTTGCTATTATAGAAAATTAAGATGTTAAAAGTTTAGACTATAAAAAAACTCTTCTCATCAATCTTATACTTATTTTTGTTATAAGCAGTTACTTGATGTATAGTAATTAAAAATTTAAAAAGTTATATTGATTTTATTGTGTTTTTATCCATTGCATATAGAATTGGTTACAATACTTAGAAAATAGTGTTTGAAATAATTGAAATTTATTTCTGTCTTAGACATGCAAATGGAGTAGATTTTTAGGTTTAGATAAAAATCCTCAAAACTTAAACTCAACATTTGTAAAGGGACAAATTTTCAGAATTCCATGAATTTAAAACATATATTTCAAATTATATTTAAACATATTCAATGTATAACAGAAAAAATTCCCATGAACCAATTCCCAAACAATGGGAAACTACTATAGTATATCTAGAAGGTGTTTTTGATTTATAAAGGTTATACTTTTGTTTTGCTCAGGCAGATAATTGGAAAATACAGAAAAATATAAAGAAAAATGCAAACTTTTGGGTATAACTAGTGAAAGTTTATAAAACATTTTGAGAGTAACTTCTCTATTTGGGGGTAAAAATTTGAAAATTTATGATTCCACCTGTGGCCTAGAGACGGGGACCCAGCATGGGCAGGGTCCTCTCAGGCTGATCCCAGCCTGCTCCTTCCTCTGGCCTCTTTCTGATCCGTGTCTGACCCTTCATGAATCTTTCCTGCCCCGCCTGAGCTTTTGCTCGGTCCCTGGCAAGCTGCCCTGCATACGACTGGGGCCAGTCTGCTTGGGCTTAAATGCCAACTTCTCCACTCAACATTGTTGGGACAGTGGGCAAGCCCTCTAGCCTCTTCTGCTGTCCTCATCTTTAGATGACTGCTAAGAACAGCATCTGTGCTCATTTTGATTCTTGGGCTCACTTTTTACTTCCCTGTAGTAGTGTCACATATCCTCACCTCTGACATGGCCTCATGTGGGCAGAGTGTGTGTCCCTGACTCTTGCTGCTGGGTTTGGCCATCTGACTCATCTGGACAATAAGATGTTGGTGTACGTGAGGCAAGCAAAGGCCTGAAGCACGCTTGTGAGGCCAGGTTTGCCCTGTTGCACTCCTACTGCATTAGAAACACGTTCCCCATGTACCCTGTGGTCCCAGAAGAATCAGAGACGGAACACCTGAACTCAACCTGTGGTGGACTCCCAAGCCCACGCAGCCCCGCTTAGATCAGCTGATGCTGGACCACCTGAAGATGCCTGAGCAAGAAGTAGATGCTTGTTTTCATGAGCTACTATGTTTTGAGCTATTCTGTGTCATTTTTGTGACACTAGCCGACTAATACAGTACCTGATGCATAGAGTAATCATAAAGATACAACCAGGCACTGTGTGTAAGGGGCTTAGCAGAGTTCACCCCATAGCAGTGCTCGGTGAGGGTGGGATTTTGGTCTCTGTTTGCAACCCCCATGGCATGCCCTGCCTCTCGCTAACTGCCTCCTCCCAGTGCTCTGACTTTTCCAGCTTGGGACTCTTTTTTGAAAGGCACCAAGGCAGCTATGGTAGTGATACCCTCACCGATTTCTGGGGCCAGACCCCTCACACAGTGCCCCAGAGTCAGAGGGCAGATACCTAAAGGTGGGATTCTCTACGGATACAATCATTTTGTAGTTTCAGATAGGTAAAGTGAGAACACCACTCATATCAGAAACACTTAGATTTCCTAAATAATTTTAAAATTACCGTTTCTTTTCTTTGCCAGTATTCATCTGAGTAGTTGAGATGATCTCCTACTCCTATGAATGGAGGTTACTTTTTCCATGAAGCCAACGACCCCAAGAAAAAAATTATTTTAAAGAAAAGTAAAATGAAACTTAATGGCACCTTTCTATTTCCTAAAAGTGCAGAAATGACCCAGAGTTCATTTCTAAATAAAAGCTAATAATTTATCTAAGTAATTTGTCATTGGCAAATGGCAACATGCCATGAGGCAGTGTTGCAACTCTGTGACTTGGTCAAGCGTGTATGCGCAGTGCAGAGACGAGACCAATGTCACAGAGCTGTTGGTGACTAAATATCAAGACAGGTAAAGTGATAAATCTGGTGCCTGGGCCATAGGAAGGGCAAAGTAGATGGTGGTAGTTGTTATTAAAATGTGGTGTACACTCAGTGGAGACAGGTAGCAAGGGGGTTATCCCTTCATATGGACCTAGCATAGAAGACGGGGGGGGGGGGGGGGGGGGGCACTACGGTGAATTGGGTGGATCAGATACTAGGAAAGCCACAACTAGAGCGGTCATCCGTTTGATCAAATGTAAAGCACTTTGTGAGCAATTAGGAATAAATATGAATCCTGGATGTCTGTTTCTATTTTATCCTCTGGATCACCATTAAAGATTTTCTTTTTGCCAGTTTTTCAAATCATTTTGTTTCAAAAACAAGAAGATTCTATCAATTCTGTAGCATTACAATAGTCATATATTTTTTTAAGGTAGCTAATTTATAAAATGAATTTGGATTAAAGCTGTATTCAAACTTCCATGTAGTGTGTGACATTGCTACATTAAATAGAAATTCAGAAGAGTTAATATCTAGTGAACTAAATGATTTTGTGAATTTTAAAATCTTACTGTAAGTTGGTATGTTATTTTGTGTTATGCTAATACTGGTTAATATTTTATTTAGCTCTTTGATAGCTTTTAATAAAAAAACATATTTTGAATGCAAAAGTTATGTTATATTGATGTATGTCCCACAGTCGGCCACCAATTAGACAATTGATCCCCTTGTTATCACCAGTGACCTCTAGATACCTGATCCAATCCCCAAGTCTGTGCTCACATTACTTGGTTCATGTGTAAGATGCCCAGATAATCCAGCATCAAATCTGGCTCCTTTTGAGGGTGAAAGGGGGGACTATTAGTAATTCCAGGACAAAAGCAGGCATGAGCTAGGCCGGTCCCAGACAAGCTGGGATGAATGCTTGCCTGGTCCCACAGCAGCATCTGCACAAGATGCTCGCTCTCCCCTGTGAAGTGCTCTCTTCATTTACTTCCCGAAGGCCACAGGCTCCTGATTTTTCTCCCTCTTCCAAGCTCTTGTGCTCGACCTCCTTTCATGGTTCCTCCTTTTCTCCCAAACTTTTCATGTTGAAGCATCCAGGGCTCAGTCCTTGTCCCATTTTCTTTTTTTCTTCACACTTGTGACTTTAAACATAATCTGTATGTCAATGAGATGGTTTAAAAAATATGTCCACAAATCCTTGTTGACCGGTTCTAGTGAACAGATGATGGCAGAAGTCATGGGATGTCCTCTCCAAGATTAGGTTATAAAAAGACTGGGGTTTCCATCTCAGGTAAGTCCTCACTCTCTTGGGTCACTCATCCTGGGGTAAGCCATGAGCCACATGCAGATCTGAGGCCTGTCAATAGCCATATGAGTGGGTGTGGATGTGGGTCTTTCCAGGCCTACCAGTGGCTGTGTGAGTGAAGTTGGAAGCTGATCCTTCCCCAGGCCAGCCTTCAAATGAGACTGCAGCCCCGTCTAGCACGTTGACTGTAGCCTCTAAGCCAGAACCACCCACCTAAGTGGCTCTCAGATTCCCAACCCACAGAAACAGTGGGGTAATAAATAATTCTTGTCATAAGCTGCTAAATCTTGGAGTGATTTGTTGCCCAGCTATAGTTAAGGAACATCGTCAACTTCAATATGCAACTGTCTTCCCACAATTTCCTTCCAATGTCTAATAGCATCTCAAGCCCAATATGTTCAAAATTGAACTGCCCAGCTCACAGATGCAGAGCCTGCTCCACTCAAGCCTTTCTTATCTCAGTTGAAGGCAGCTACACCCTTCTGTCCAAGTAATTTCAGTCCTCCCTGGTCTCTCCCTTTCTCTAAATCTCCCACCTCCAATCTGGCTGGTTGGTCTCAACCTCAATATTTATTCAGAATCTAGTCACCTCTTCCTTCTGCAACTGCAGTTTCTCTGGTCTAAGCCACCATTGTCTCTTGCCTGGATTGTCTGCAGTCGTCTTCTAACAATTCTCCTTCTTTCTCTTTGATATCTCCCCTGAGCCCTAGTCTATTTTCAGCAAAGCAGCCAGAGTGAGCCTTTTAAAACATAAATGAGATCATATTACTACTTCGCTGCCATCTGTCAATGGCTTCCCAGCTCACTCAGCAGGAAAGACAAATCAAAGACCTGCTCGGGGCCTACGAAGCCCTGTCTGAGCTGACACCGGCTGCCTGCCAACCTCGTCCCTGTCCTCTTGTCCTCACTCCCTCCCTCCTGCCCTGCTGCTGGCCTACCTACTCTTCCCCCAACATGACAGGCACCCTCTGGGCCCTGGGCCTCTGCTCTTGCTGTTTCCTCCTCCAGAAATGCTCTTCCTCTGCATATCTGCTTGGCTAACTCCACACTTTTGCTCAAATATCCCTTTTGCAATGAGGCCTGCACAGTCCACTCTATTAATACTGCAACTGAGTTGTCAATTCCCTGTACCCAACTCTTTTTCTCCCTATAGCACATACTAGATCATTTATTATGCTTTTCATCTATTTTCTATCTCCCCTTGCTACAATATAAGCTTCATAAGAGCAGGATTTTTTTCTATTTTATCCCAAGTGTCTAGAATAGTGCCTGGCACACAGAGGTGCTTAGCAAATATTTGTTGAACAAATGAATGAATGGTTACATGACCAGAACCATTATCTTGGCAGGAATATTGAGGCCAAGAACTCAAGAGGAAATAAAAATTTTAGTGGATCCTGCATACCAGTCCAAATGGCAAACATTGGTTCATGCACTGCCATGAGCCTTTTTATTTGCTGAACTCAGGTCACCAGTTTGGTGATCTTGGGCAGGTGGGTAAGTGCTGTGCTTTGACTGCCTGTCCAAACTTAGCAGTCACAACCTTTAGGTACTGAAGTAGCCTAGGGCTCAATCCTTGGTGTCCCTTTTTTCTCCACACTCACTCCCTTGGTGATCAAACTAAGTCTCCTGGTTTTAAACATAATCTATATGTCAATGTGATGGTCTTTAAAGTATGCCCCCAAATTCTTTTGGTCTTTTCTTCCCTCAAGAGATAAAGCTTAATTTTCCTCCTCTTGTGTACAGGCCAAACTTGTTGACTTGCTCTGAAGAATAGACTGTGGCAGAAGTAAGTGCTGGGGTCTTATTTCCTACCTCACGGGGATTTTTGCGAGAACTAAATGAATTATTGCAGGTACAGGGTTTAGAACTGTGTCCGGCACAAGGTAAGAACAAACTGTTATATTTGTAATGTTCGGCAGGTTCACTCTCTGGGAGAGCCCTAAAATTTCTCTTTCCAAATGGCTGTTTTGGATAGGTTTTGATGAGGAAATTTCCCCAAAGTGTGGGAAATAAATATGTACCTCTTATTTTAACCAACAGGAACAGGCAACCTAAATTCTTCAAAATCTGGCTGGTTGAGGGTTTAGCTTTTATAAAATGAGAAAGGCAGGTTGTATCAACATGTGGATGAGAGTACCTAGTGAAATCTACACGGAATTCACATTTTCAGCCTGAAAACAAAGCCATTTATTTAGATTCACAGAAAATGTGAGAAATGCACTCATGTAACTTTCATTTTTAAAAATAATGTTGAGGTTATGTCTATTTTATTCCAAAACATGATTTTTGGCAAAGAAATAAGAACTTGTGGGAAACAAAGTGAATGTTGTTAAAAATATTGGCAAATGTTGGTAATATTTGTAAACATATCAAATAAAGGCCTTCAACTTGGAAGACCCTTAAATATATTCGATGATTTATAATACATTAAGTCCATAAGAGGAGGCAGCCAAAACCAGCTTCATGGACAGGTGACCTGTGCAGTCCCACAGGTCCCCAGGCTCAGAGGCCCCTGTGCTTGGTTTAATGTTCTGCTCTTGCTGTATGCAAATTGCTATTACTTTTTGAAAAAAGGGCCTAGTTTTCCAAATTCTGTAGCCAGTCTTGGGAGTAGTTATTAGCAATTGTGAATGGCTATTGCTTCAAGGGTAAAAGGATATTTCAAAACCATTTGGGCAAGTTATGAAATACTTCTTTGTCACTCATTACTATTTATAGGAAAATGCAACCAAAAATATTTCCCCTTGGCTGTGAAAGCAAAGGGTGTGTTGTTCTTGTCAATGGATTGTGGAGGCTCTTCTAGATTTTCTCTCACTGAAGCCAATCACACAGACCTGAAAATAACCACGTGCCTTCTAATTCCACAAAACTTTGAAAATCAGATATTTAATCCTGTACAAATACAGTAAAAATTCTTTAAAATAGTTCCTCATTGCACGTATTGGAATACAGTACCAAGCACATCCTGCAAACATATAGTATGAGATTCTACTCTAAACTGAAATTAGATTAAATTGGATAAATTTCCTGAACACCCAAGAGTTTCACTCTTTGGATTAAAAACAATACACAAACTACAGTAAACTCAAGAGTCAGTCATCATTCCTTCCCTTTGTCCACCAAGGCTGGCAGATTTTAAACTTTCTTAGTACACTGTAAAGTCTTTGAGAACTTGGACTCTCTGATTCACAACTCGGGGTATAGTGGAACAGACCCTCAACCCATGCCAGCAGTATCAACTAATAAATGACCGACCATTAAATTCTAGGCTGGTGGAGGAGATTGAAATTTCTCTTCCTATTTTCCTTTTGCAATGCAGGTGGGATCTCAGAACCCTTCCTGGAAAGCACATGAGAAACGGACTCTGCTTCAGTGCTTATCGCATGTGTCAGCTCTGTCTGAACTCTGCACATGTCATAATTCTTTTAATCCTCACCCCAATCCATCCTGTAAGGAAGGTACTATTTTTCTGCCCATTTTATAGATAAGGAAACAAGGCACATAGAGCTTCAGTCACAGTTAGTAAATGGTGGAGCTGAGATTCAACCTGGCACTGTGGTTTCAGAGTATGTGCTTTGATCCACTACTCTGGGGCCATATCCCCAAGCGTGAGGAAAAGCTGGCCACAGGAAGAGGGAGTGTAGCCTCCCACGTGCCCGGAGCAGCCCACGCAGAGGCATGGAGTCCAGAAGGAGCAAGGTCCATTTGAGGAGTGAAGGTGATTCCTAGGGCTGGGCCACAGAGAGTGTGTGGACTCTGCTATATCTTCTCAGAAAGGGCTGTCACCCCAGTTCTGGATTTATGGGATCCTCATCCTTTCTAAGCAGTGGTGTGAATGAATGTGCAATTCCTGGCCACTCATAGTGCACTGTGTCCACGGGAAGTCAAGTGGCCAGGCCTGGAGAGGTCTCAGCTGCAGTGGCCGTGTGCCTCTAGGGTGGCCATGTGCCTTTCGAGTGGCCACAGAGCCACAATGCTCAGTAGCGGCTGGAAACTAACCGCCCATCTCTATCCTGCCCATTTCTTCCCTAACTGATCTTTTCCTTTCATCCTGACTTCAGGTGAGCAAGAGGAGCCTTTTTTGAGGAGAGATTCAGGGAGTTTTGAAGACAAGTGAGGGTGGTTCAGGCTACAGCCCTGAGGTGAACTCTGTGTCCCTTTTGAGGGACTCGGGTAGAGCCTGTGACAAATCTTCCTCCCGAGCCGCAGGCAGGATTTCCCCAGCTGCTGTTTGTGTCTCCCTGGGGCTTTCTCAGGTCTCTGAAAACAACACATCCCTGGCTGGGATACGGCGGGCGGGGGTAGAAGAGGGGTTTTGAATTCTTTGAAATCTCTAAGCATCTAAGAAAATAATCGTGGTGGGTAGGTGTGAGAAGCTGTTTAAAATGTGGCAGATTTCCCCCTAAAGCTTAAAATAGACATTTTCATGGGATATTAAACAAAAATATAAAAATATGTAAATGTTCTTTTTCCACAAAACAGAAATAACGTTACAGGCAACCTGCCCTTTCCCTCTTCCCCTAGAGGCGGCATCATCCCTGCACACTCTGGTTCTTCCCATGGCCCTGGGCTCATCCTGCACTGACTGGCGCTTTCCCCAGGGGACCTGGCAGCTTCTCTGATTAACCACACTACCTAATGTATTTATCCTTCCCCTTTTTTTAGACCAGTGTGGGATTTTTGGAAGGCTGCCATACATTGCTTGGGGCTGTTTCTTCCTGAAAAATACCCATGGGAGACAGGGCTGGAGTGCAACAGCTCCCCTGCAGGATCTGGGCAGCGCGTGGCAGGTGCTGCACCTGGGAAAACAGGAGGCATGTGTGTGTTGTGTCCTTCCCCGTCCGCTCCGTGGGACATGGGGAGATGCTCCACTTCTCTGAACTTTATTGTCCTCATCTGTAACATGAATGAATGAGCTGATGATGCTATGGCTGGAAGGGGTCAGTTAGGAAAGAGCCCACGGTGGTGGGGATGTCCCTGCCCCTGGGCCTGGCCCCCTAGCATGGTCTAGTGACCCCTCTGAGTTTTGCTGTGGAAATGAAAGGACCTCGAAGCTGGCCCTCATAGCTCATCTCTGGAAGGTGAACCCTGCCCAGCCTCCGTGGTGACCTTCTGCCATATGGCTATGGCCCTGGGGCTTCCCGCTGGAGCCTGGGTTTACAGGGAGGGCTTACACAGCCTGTCCTCGGGGCCACCGTGTCCCTTGTGCACTCAGCACGTCCTCTTGCACCCAAAGCCAGCAGCCAGATGTCCTGCGCCTCCTGCTGCTGCTCCACGATTCTGACAGCATCTTAGAAATCCCGCACTACCCCGGCCTCACTGTGAGCAGAGGTGGCTTTTCATTCCCTTTAGGCTTCCCAACCTTCAGGAAGGAAGATCCGTGGGGAGAGGAGCATGGGCAGGGAGGTGACGAGGGAGGGCTGCTGGCCACTGGTGGCTTCCTTACTCCGCTACCCCCATGAGGGGGATCCTCACATGCTCCCAGGCCCCCTGCCCCTGGGGAGGTAAAGCAGCTACCTAGCTACTGGGAACCCTTGGTCTCATTTCTTGTTTCGTTAATATAAAGAAAATTGTAAGGGAGCAGGGGGTTGGGTAGGGTGAGGGCAACCTGGCCTCCTCCTCCCCCTCCCCTGCCTAGCACAGATCCAGGCAGCAACCTGGGAGAGTTCAAACTTTCCCTGGGTCCAGTTAATAACTCTGAACTCCCAGAAAAGAGGAATTTATCTGAGCCCCATCAATGACCTTACAATTAATTATGTGGGCAGTTTTAAAAATCTGCTGGGTGGGAACACCTGTTTCAGAGAATTGTGATGAGTTAGATTGGTTATGTATTCAGAACACAGATAAATCATACATACATGTAAATATGCATGTGTGTACTTGTGTATGTTCTAGGGAATAGGAAAGAAATCAAGGAGAGACATTCCAAGTGCATATATAGTTGTTCTACAGGCAAGAAAATTAATATTGTTTTTCTGTGGACTCATCCTTCCCTAATCTAATGCAAATATTGAAGTGTAATTGCAGAACTTCCTAAAGAGAAAAATGACATAGGCAATGTTAACTCAATTATTAAGTTTCTAAATTTCTGATTTCAAATTTATTGCTGTGAACACACGCACAAAAGAAAAGGTCAAGTTCACCTAGCACTTCTTTGTAAACAATGGATTTTCTACACTGCTCTCATCCCAGCTTTATACCCACTGCCCGTGTGATGTCATTGCAGGAATTCGGCCTCACTTGTCAAATGGAGGCAGAGGGAGGGCTGAGCAGTCCTAGCCTTGCAACCTGGAAATGCTGTGGGGCAGGCCCAGGCCAGGGCTCCAGGGTCCCTTGCAGTGCCATTTTTCAGGGTTTTGGAAAGAAATTGAGTTTTAGCAGAGAAGAAGGCAGCAACGGTCTGTGACTCACCTCTGCTTGGCAATGACCAGCCAGTTTCTGAAGAGGAAGAGGTGCCTCTTGGTGGCCTTGGGGCCCTGGGTCAGCACCACAGGGCTGTGGAGGATGGGCTCAACGTGCTCCTGGGGCAGGTCCAGCTGCTCCAGAGTTGCCACAGACGCCAGGCTCTTCCTGGGGGAGGAGGGAGCAGGAATCAGTCCCCAAGAGAAGAGTGGCCCATACAGAGCCAGCCATGATGACCCATGGTGATGTCTCCAAATGGCATGGCACCACTAGCCTGGCGTAACTGGGAGGGAATTAGCAGGGGAAACAGCCCAGAGGCTGAGCTGCAGATTGTTTTTTTAAAATATGAATGTCAAAAAAATGGTTTTACAATAAAGTGCACCCAAACCAAGTCAAATTGTCAAATTGCTGGCCCTGCTTCAGGGACTAGCTAATCGCCACTTGCAATGTCAGCGTTAGGGATTTCTGTGAGAATTTTGACCTAAGGCGATACTTTCCAGACTTTTTCACACCACAGCACACACAGCAAATGGTAATAGTTCTATCATCCCATGAGGTAAACTGAAGCAGCCAAAGGGTGGCTGGCCCACCCAGGCCATGTCCAGCCACACTCAGAGCTGGGAGGGTCAGCACTGTGGCCTCACTGTGACTCCTTTGTGGCACATGGGTTGGGAAGCACTGACTTACTTCATTAGCAGACGTTTTCCCTAAAGTTTGAAAGGTTGGGTTTACCCTGCTACGGAATCTAAAGATGACTCTAATGGATGGTTTTCTTCCATAGAGCGATTTAGCAGCAGGGCAGAGTAAATGTCACCTGTGGGACTCAGGCAGTCGTAACTCAACTTGACTCCAGCATTTTACTTATGCTTCCTACAACGCCAGAATTGCTCTGTGCCCATTCCTGGTCATTTACCCTGTGTCCGGCGGGGACGTGGGTTTAGGCCACCAGGAGGGCTGCCCCTGGCCTGCTATTCTGGGCACTTAAACTGCTCACAGCCACCCCCATCCATGTTAAAGACAGCAATAGTAGCTCTTGAGGCAAATCTTTTATAAAGCAGAACTTGTGTTTTATTAGAATGTGATATTTGAGTGAAGCTGTATTGGGGCTTAAGACACATTTCTGTTATTTGGAAAGCAACTATTAAAAATTGCAATTGGCGCTAGTCTTTGACTTCACACACTGCCGACAGGTGCCTGCTCTGGAGTACGACTCTGTATTCTGCCCTTTCCAACCACCAGACACCTCCCACCACCACAGCCTGGTTTCTCTCCACGTGGGGACTGCGAGTGAAGCGAGGAAGGAAAGCCTGGGCGGTGAGAAGTGGGTGTGCTTCCCCCTTGCCGATGGCTGGTTAACTATGTAGGACACAGGAACTAGGACTCAAATCTTAAGGCCTGGGAACTAGAACTCCCTGCTCTGTTTTTAAATGTCTTCTGCTTTTCTCTGAATTTGGAGAGATGCCTGGTTATTTCTGTATATCTGAGGGATAAATAACTCACTAGTGTGGAGCAAAGCTGTCTATCTGGTTACACCCATCAGAGCCCACCTCACTGTGGGCTCAGAGTCCCAGGCAGGTAAGGGAATGGGTGCAGTGAGGGATAGGGAGGGGTGAGGATTGTGGAAAATGGTCCAAGTCCACAGGGATAGCCCATTAGTGTCATCTGGGCATGTGGGCCCAGTGTTACTGCCAATTATTTAAAAAGCCAGCAGGCCACAATTCTATGAACTGTCAACTCATGCTGAACATTTATTTAAACACAGTGGGGGGCAACGCTGTGACCACCTCCTGTTCATCCCAGCTGCCTGCAGCATATGAAAACATTCAGCTGGTATAGAGCCTCTGCCAGTGTGGGCAAAACATATGAATATTTCTAACAAGATGGTATAAACCGCACTGAGAATAACAAATCTATATCTGTCAGATAATTATTCATTTGAGCTTTTAAAATATGTATACATAGATAATAAGCCACATCCAGTGAAATGAGTAGGTAAAGTTTCTTTCCTGAGTATTTTGCTCTGCAAAGCACCTGTGTCCATGTCTACCTGGGTCTGGCCATGATTTTTCTTTTCTTTCTCCTCTCCTTTCACTGCTACCCACCCAACCCCTCCTTTCTTTTGTGCATTTCTCTGAGATCCCAGGAGAACTGTGCACTTACTTGGGCTTTATTTTTCTGACACACACGGGGACCTAAACTGAGTGATGTCATGAAAGAAAAGAAAGCCCCGCCTATGAACCATCTTTCACAACAAAGCTGCCTGGGCGCTCTCACCCAGGGGGAAATTTTTACAGCACCGAAATAGGAAACAAGTGACGTAGCAAATACCTGGTGAACGGAAACGACTTTGGCCTTTGCCTTTCCATGTGGTGATGAATTTCCAGCCCAGTGGGGCCTGCTGGTGGCTTGTCACAGTGAAAGTGCTGGCCTGCCAAGCTCTGTTGGGACCGGATCTTCTCCCCAGAACTTTACTGGGGAAATGATGTGGTTTATTGAGGCCTCTCTGAACTGAGCTCCTGGCCTGGACAGGCTCGGGGAGTGTGCTGGAGAGGGTACGAGGGAATAGTGGGAGCAGGTGCGCCACGGCAGTGGGTGGCGAGGCCTCTTGGGTAAGTGTGCCCGGCTGTGTGCCCCTGTGACCTGAGCTCCCAGCGTCTGACTGTGGGGTTGGCATAAAGGAATGAGAGCGATTCAGTGTCAGTGAAACCAACCTCAGCTGTGAGAAGCCTGAGTGGGGAAACCCTCCTTTCCTGGGACTCCGGGGTTTGGAGGCAGCACAGATGTGGGTCCTCTGTTCTAGGTGGCCTGTATGTGCCCGTATTTGGAGCCCCTCTGCGTGAAGGTGTGGTGCACACATCTCGTCTACGTGCAAGCCCGGTGGCCAACACTAGGCTTCCATAGCATCCGACCCCTGCTCATTCTCTTTTTCTGTTTATTTTCAAATTGGACCCCACCCTTTGGCACAAGTTGCTACCATCTAATGACTGCCAGGTTAAACTTCTGACTCGCATTCTTTGCCAGTCCTTACAACACTCCTGTTCGATGAGGCCCATTTCATAGATGGAAAATGGAGGTCAAGCAATCTGCAGACCACACGGGTCCTGACAGCAGGGCAGTGAGTTGGAGTCAGGTCTGTTTCTGGCGAAGGATTTTCCTTCTCCGCATGTCCAAACTCTACTTCCTAAATACTTCTCATTTACTTCTTTTCTATCCGCTGGAGTTCCATGCTCTTATGGCACTTCGCTGTGTTACTTCAAGAGTCTCTGATGTTATCCTTGCCTTGGACCTTAGCTCCCCCTCCATCCTCCATGTAACTGCCGAGGAATTTCCTAAAATGCATGTGCTTAAATCTCCCGGGCATCAAAGGCCACAGGGCTCCCGTCACCCTGGAGTCTGGCAGGGCTCTGTGTGCTCAGCTCCCAGCCCCCTCTGCTGCTTGCTGAGACACCCTCCATATTTCCACCCAGGGGTTGCCTCTGTCCCCTCATTGTCCTGCGTGTTCGTCTTCTCTACTGCAATATACACAGGGTCTCGCTCAGCTCCCAGGCACAGCTCCTGGGTGTGGACGTGCACAGCAACCAAGCCTTCAAAGATGTGTAGGACTACAGCTGGCCTTGCGTGCGCCTGGCTTACCAGGCTTTCCACTGAGGTCATTTGGACTTGTCCTGTACTGTCCTCACTGACTGCAGTCAGGTGGCAAAGCTGTGGGTGATGGGAAAAAGCAGAGGGTAGTGGAACCAGGTGGGGTGGCAGTGGGGCTCGGCTGGGAGGCTCCCACCCCTGTGCAGACACATGCTGAGGGGGGCCCCGTGGCTCCAGAGTGGCCTGACTGGCTCATTCCTCTTGGCCTCTGATGCCAGCAGAGTCTTTCCAAGGTCAGCACGCCCTTTGGTGATCAAAACAAACACTGCCGAGCACCTGCTCTATCAGCCAGCACTCCGGGAGGACCTGATTCCATAAAGCAGACAGCTCTCAGCTTTCCCCTGGAATTGTATGGAGGGTCTTTTTCTTTCCTTTTCCTTTTCCTTTCTGAGATTGTATAATGAACAAATAAAAGTTAAAAATATTTACAATACCTTATAACAAATGACAGACACTATTCTCTCCGTATTGGGTGTTTGTTTTATTCCTGTTGAGATTTTGTTCTTCAGTTGTAGTAAAATGCCATTTTCTCCCTGTGATGCTATTGTTAGTTCTCCAATATTTTCTCTAATAATAATAATGCATGGTTTTTCAGAAGGTTTAGAATTCAAAGCACTTTCACCCTCATCACCTCACTTGATTTTAATTCTCATGTCCCTGGTGAGAGAGGGCAGGAATCCTCAACCCTCTTTATTTACAGGTGGGGGACTGAAAGGTCAGAGGAGGCAGGTGGTGGACAGGATGGACGACTGGCTGGGGAGGACGTATGTCAGGTCTCCAGGCGCTAATCTTTCCTGTTGTGTATGTCAACACATGAGTTCTTTTTAGCTGTACGTGTTGGTTTTGTTGATCTCGCCACAGACCATCAGCTAGAGGGCATCTCACCCTCCCAGCACATCCCTGGGTAAAAGGAGGCAAGGAGTATAGCCCAGGGGTGTCTGGCCATAGCTGTAGGTACCACGTGAGGATTTCTCAACAGGAGTCTGAATATGGCTTTAAGGGGGGAGGGGGCAGAGTTTGCTTTTTTAAAGATAGATTCTCAGAGGGCTCCATGTCCCCCAAAATGTCTAAGATTCACTATTTTGTAGAAATTCCATGAAAATATGAATAACATACTATATCCAAACTGGGGGAGTCCTTTATGTCCATAGTTTGTTGTCAAGTTGTGCTCGTGAAGTCAAACAGCATCCCCTGCTGCCCTTCACACCTGCCCTGGCCTAGGACACTGCTGTCCCCCACTGGAACAGCCCTCACCCATTCCAGTCACTCAGCACACTGCTGTCCCCCGCTGGAACGGCTCTCACCAAGCATGGCAAACTCCCGTCTAGCAAAACCAACTCCAATCTCACCTCCTGGGGAGCCTTCTGCCTCTAGACTTCTTCTAAGAGACCTGCTCTGCCTCTAACACCTGTCACCTTGTCCCATGGTGACTTGTTCACCTTTCTATGTTGAGAACACATTGTCATGATCATTTTTACATCCTCAGCACTAATCTCTGTGCTAGGCACACAGAAGGTGTCCTGCAGACCTCTGTTTGCTCGATGGTCTGGAAACCAGGCTATGAAGAGCAGTTTTGAAGCCAAATCTGAGCTAAATCGGGCCAGGATTTAAAGATGTGGTTAGACTGAGTCACACAGACTCTTTAATGTCATTGATGACTATCACTGGTATTTGGATGGTGTAGTCCCTGCAACAAGCAGGGCAGAACATTCAGTTGCTTATTGAGCACGTACTGTGTGCAAAGCTCTCTACTGGGTCTGTGGGTAGGGGAGAGTTTCAAAAAGGATGAAGACACTGCCCCTCTTTCCAGGAGATGCTTACATTCTATGGACTGGGTCAAGTACATATAAAATTTAAGGTCTTGTGCCTTGGTCCCACCACCAGACCAGCCAGCTGGGATCTGAAGTGTTTGGGACTTGGATGCTCTCACAGGTACACTTCATATTCTCAAACTAAACACCTGGTAACAAAGATCAATTGACGAGATAATTTCTTTTCGTATGTCTTTGGAAGGAGAACAATTGGACTGAATGAGTCAGGTTATTTGCCAACTACAGACAGTAGCACTTGGCAGTGCTGCATCAATCTGAGCCCTGATACGGAGGAAAGGTGTGACATGCACCTGCGTGCGGGAAGTCAGACACACTGTCATTGTATGGACCATCTTGAATATCACCTACAACGGCAGCACCTTTACTCAACACTCACAAGCATCTGATTCTTCCATAAACCGGGTTCCTATTCACAATTTTTCTCATTCTTCCCTACTATGTATGTAAGCTTAGGATAGATCGTTAGTGTCCACATATACTTTGAAGTATTTATTTGCAGCAGCATTCAGAGTGTAGACTGTACTGAGTATCTGTATTTCTGAAGGCTGGGGCCTTAAGTGTGGGGTTTCTACTGATCGTCTGCACCTGTGAGGTCAGGGGCCTTCAGTTGGGGCCTGTTTTGAGTGCCTGCACCTGTGAGGACAAAGCCTTCACTGTGGGGCCTCTAGTGAGTGTCTGTACCTGGGAGGCAAGAGCCTTCAGGATGGGGCCTGTACTGAGTTTCTGCACCACTGAGGACAGTGGCCTTCAGTGTGGGGCCTGTACTGACAGGCAGCACTTGCGAGGGCAGGGCCCATCCGTGTGGGCCTGTACTGTGTCTGCAGTTGTGAGGACAGGGCCTTCCCTGTGAGGCTTGAATTGAGTGTCTGCACCTGTGAGGGCTGGGGCCTTCAGTGAGGGTCCAGTACTCAGTGTCTGCACTGGTGAGGTCAGGGGCCTTGGATAGGGTCATGTACTCATTGTCTGCTCCTGTGAGGGCAGCAGCATTCAGGGTGCAGACTGTACTGAGTGTCTGCTACTGTGAGGTGAGGGGCCTCAGTGAGGGTTCTGTACTCAGGGTCTGCACTTGTGAGGGCAGGGGTGTTCAGTGAGGGTCCTATAGTAAGTGTCTGCACCTGTGAGAGCAGAGGCCTTCAAGGTGGGGCCTGTGTGGTGTGTCTGCACCTGTGATTACAGGGGCCTTCAGTGGGGGCCTACACTGACTATCTGCACCTGTGATGGCAGGGGACTTCAGGGTGAAGCTTGTATTGAGTGTCTACAATTGTGAGGGCAGGGCCTTCAGTGTCAGGCCTATATGAAGTGATTTAAGCACTAAAAATGATTGTTAAAATCATGGTATGTATCTGGTTCCCAGTTAGCAAGTTTAAACCCTCTCCAAGCATGTGACTTAAAGGGCATCTGTGGACACTCTCACCTCCTTGTCAGATACAGGAGTCTCTTCCTTTAGGTGGCCAAGGAGTCACCCAGGTAACACATACTGTGTCAGGACACTGTGGTCCTGGCCAGACACGCTCTGAAGGCCTAGGGCATTCCTTACACCTTCAGCCAAGTTACTCTTGTGTTTGGAGAGCTTGGGAAAGTGGCCATCTCAAAATCGTCATCACTGTCCAGCATCATCACAGCCCCTCTGAATTCACCAGTCCCTCTTGCTTGACCACAGTGAGGGCCCAGCTTCATGAGGAGTCACACAAGCTCCCTAAATGTGTAATGCCCCACAGCCCCTCTCTACACCTCTCTTCCTCCCCTCCTCCTCTCCCTGGACCCTGGTCCCCCGAAACCTGGCTCAGTTACCAAGAGCAGCTGAGTATCGGCATGTCCACCCTGGGTGATGGTGCCTCTGCCTCGGAAGAGGACAGGGGTGTCTGCAAAAGGTTCCCCCAGGCCCTCCCCCCTCCCCCACCCCTCCCTGGTTCTATCACAAAGGTCATAACATCACAGCCTGTAACTCAAAGGCTGGTGGGAGGCACAGATAACCGCTGCATATGACCTTAATTCTCAAAAGATGAGCGGAGCAAGGGAAGTCATGTCTGCCATCAACTTCTGTGGACATGCTTCCTGCAGACATGTAAAAGCAGAAACCACCTGTCTAGACTGTGAGCCTTTCACGTTCAGAAAGGTGGTCCCCACACTGCCGGTTCTTGCTGCCGCCTGGGGGCGAGGGCGCCCTCTGCAGGGAACCCGTGGCTCTGCCGCAGCAGCCAGGCCTCCCCCACCAGGGCCTGGGTGGACTTGAGTGCTGTGTCCGCGGCAGCAGGAATGGGGGCTTTCTGCCCGAGAGTGGGGTCTGCAGTGTAATTACAGGGTGTCCTCCTCGCCTGGAGGGCACTTGGCTTGACCACATGGTGTCCACCACCCGATGAAGCCTGTTTGGTCGTTCTCCCATGACTCTCGGGCATACTATTTTAGGCTCATCTAACCCATGCAAAGACCTAAGGCCTTGGCATCAGCAAATCTGAACTGGGACCCCGTCTTTCTTATCTGGGGAGCCTTCCCCCTCCCCCTCCCCCCCCCCACATCTTCTTGAGATGATCATTGTATTTGCTTGCTGAGGTGGGTCTGCGGGTAGGTGGCGCAGTGCGGGCACACTAAGTGGCGTCTGCCTTGTGGTTAATGCCAGTAAGTGGCCCAAGCTTTTGTTCTGCCCAAGTTGCCACCTGGAGTGAGAGCCTTAGGGAGAGATATTAATGCTCATCCAATTTGGATCAATTCAGTAAAGAAAAATTTAAACAGCTCTCTTAGATTGACTACTTTTTGCTTTTGTGAGCTATTTTTTCTCTGCTTTTTGGTTTTCTCTGGAGTACACCCACATGATACCTTGGTGATTCAGTGACAGCTTGATGTTTTGTCCCCTGGATGCCATGTCTGAAAGTAAGCTGGGTCTTGCTCACTGTCTGTGTCGTTCTCTGTAGGCATGTTCACACTCTGCTGCCCCAACGCCAGTGCCCAAGAGGTGGGATCAGCTCAGAGAGATGCCCCGTGGGTTCCCCAGCAGTACTTCTCTGCGGGGTTTTCACTTACCTGGTGGGTGGCCACGCCTTGCCTAAAATCTTGCCCAGTCCGGCAGCTGGCGCTGAGGAGCGGCTCCGAGCCATGTTCCCGAGCTATGGAGACAAAGCGAAGCTGTGCTGGGTTTCATCTCTGTTTTAGTGGGAGACAGTAGCTGCCCTCCAGGGCCAGGTCATTCACATAAGGTGTGTTCTGAACAAAACTTAAAACCAAGCTATCTCCTTGTTATCCCCTGCCCCACTGTGCTGCTTGGAAGTGACATCTAAATTTGGAATAAATACACTTATCAGTGAGGTCTCAGCACTCGGACCAATGGTGAGTGGCCAGGGAGCCTGGTTACAT
Organism: Mirza zaza; assembly: GCA_008750895.1. Classification (NCBI taxonomy): domain Eukaryota; kingdom Metazoa; phylum Chordata; class Mammalia; order Primates; family Cheirogaleidae; genus Mirza; species Mirza zaza. The sequence goes on from VSMD01021311.1 coordinate 76,512, forward strand.
GACTCGTAGGACAGTCCCAGTCAAAAGGGGCGGGTGGTGGATCTTTTTAAAGCTCCAGAGGCTGAACTGTCTTCAACTCAGCATATCAGCCCACATTGCACTGCGTGAAAGCAGTGGGTGTGCTAAGCACTGGACTCACACTGGCCGGGGAGCCACAGGAGCGGCAGGTGACAGCATAGAAATGCCCCCTCTGCAGCTCCCTCTCACCTGTCTGGCGTAATCAGGAGCCTTGATTTCTGGGCCTCCAGTTTAGTAAATCTAACTCTGAACTCAGTTGTATTTCCAGCCCCTTTCATGTGTGGCAACCTGACAACTGGTAAACAACATCTTGACTTCATTTCTGCAAAATAAAGATCACTAGTGTGTCCTCAACCGTGTCCAGCTGTATTTAGTTAATTCGTCTTGCTTTCCTTCCTATTGAGAATGGCCACAGAGCTCTGCTGCTGCTTCTGCTCTAACGAGAGGGCACCTGTTCCTCCCCCTCGTGCGTGTCAGCATCTCCCCCCTCTGTTTACGCCCACTTTATAGGCAATAAGGAATCCCCACTAGGTAACGGGACAATCGCCTGTTCCCAGACTGGAGGTGGTTCCCCACAGGAGCGGGGAGTGAGCCGGGCTCCCCAGCTTGGGCCCATCCTAATGTAGTCACATGTTAAATGAGCCAATTCCTTCTAGGTGTGGCATTACATTTCACTGCACCTAGAAATCCCTAAACTCAGATCTGCTGATAATCAAATACAAAAACTCATTGCAAGGCCAAGCAGAAGTCATATTTATTGTCGACAGTCACGCTGGCCTTGCAGGACACAGGAGCACGGGGAAGACGGTATGTTTCTAGCCTCAGACGAACTCTTAGGGTAAATGAGGTGTCAGAATATGTATGACCATAAAGAGACAAGTTGCAAAATTAAGCTACAAACATGAAGTCATGACAAATCAGGTAGATAGTAAAGATCCCCCCAGAAGGATGTGCTGATCACTGGGGCTGTTCTCCCTCTAGCACCGTGTGCCTGGGACAGGATGGAGCCGGTGACTGAACTGGAAAAAAGAGACAAAAGAAGCGGCCTCTAACTGGTGTGGTTTTTACAGTAGAGCACGAGCCTCTTCTAAGATCTCCTGTCTGTGTCCCAGCTAATGCCCGACGCAGCCTTTGACAGGCATTCCTTTGCAGAAGGTTTCTTGACCCTTGTTAAAAGGCAAGGACCATTTTAAGGTGTTCTTATCTCAAAGCTAATGGCTTGATTTCTTCTCTTCTTAAAATCATGTTTTTATAGGAGGTAAAGAAATGGGGAGCACGAAAAGGTTTGTAAAGCTGAGAAGGTATGACATCACACCATTGCGCAGTCCAGCTCTGGATTCAGTGAAGGGTTTAGGGAAGATTCACCAAAACCTCATCTGCCTGTTCCTGACACCCTTTCCAAAGAGGCAAAAAAGGAGCCGGGGGAAGCGGGGCTTTGTTAGGGAAGCCTTGAGCGTGAGAAATCCGCTCAGACAGGATTCCATCTGGATCTTGACAGGGGTTGTGACAGCACACCCGTGATATGACAGGTGCACACCCACAGCTGGGCCAGCCATCGCCCTGTCAGGGGACAAGAAGGAATGGCCTCCTGTTCATACTTCTGGGACATCAGTCAGATATAAGTCATGTTCCTTTTTTCACTCACACAGCTGCCCTGGAGCCCCGGTTACACGTCCTTGCCCAGACTCCAGCGGCACTCTGGTCGGCATCCCAGGCTGTATCTGCAGGAGAGCAGACCGGCCCTTTGCGCCAGCTGGGTATCAGAGGGCCCTACGTGCCCATGACTGGTGTCCGGGGTGCCACGCAGAGTGAAACATTGGAGACTAGGGGAGAGGGATGCCTGAGAACCAGGAGGTTTGGGCTGGAGCAGCAGCACCTCCTCTAACTCTCCTGAGAGCCCAGCCACGTTGCTGAGCCTGCGCCACAGAGCCTTAGTCTCCTTGTCTGTAAAATGGGCATGCCTTTTGTCTTAGTCTGTGTTTCCTTGCTCCCGGCAGGAATATGATAAGAATCTGTCAGTTTTCTAAGCCTGTCTCTTATGGAATTAAATACTTTATTTTCTCACAAAAGGAAATGAAGAGAGCAGAGCAGGCGAGAGATTTTTGGAGGTAGAGTGAGAGTTTCAGTGATTCTATGTATCCGATACCTTTGTCAAACCCTGTGAGCAGCTCTGATTGTGTTGACTTGAGCCTGGCTTAGCTGTCTCCTCCACCGGATAATATGCCCTCCAAGGGCAGAGACTGCATCCTCTTATTTAGTTTTCTGTACCTGGAGCCCACCTAGCATAAGGCCGGTGTTTTGTAAGTATGTAAGAAATTTTTGTTGAATTAACAAATTAGGAAAATGACTAGACTTCACATCCCCGGAGGGCCAGGGTCACATCTGCCTTGCTGGGCCCTTCCTGCCCAGCTCTCTGCTCAACTCAGAGTGAGTGGCCAATAATTTAACTTCTAACCAGTTCACTCACCGAGTGCTAAATAAATAAAGTCAATTATAAGTGAAAATGTTAAAGTACATTCTGCTGGAGAGGAGGGGACCTGAGGCCTGAATAATGTATATATCTACATAAGACTGAACAGTGGCAGCTTTCAGTTGTCATATTTTGATTACCAAATTGGAGAAAATGGCTCATCAATTCAAACCCACAGGCAAAGTAACTTATTTCAAATAGTATTTTTTTCTCTATGGTGGAGATTAGGCAGTTGTCCATCTGTTCTTGCACACCTACAAATTACCTGGCCCTTCCCATCATTCCACAGTCAACATCTCCCTGCTCCACCTAGAACCCTTTGTTGACTTCTGAGGAGGTGCAAATAAGGAGTGTCCCTGTCTTCAAGGAGCTACATGAGAAGGCAAGTGACTTGACAGCAACATTGGAGAAACTGCTGTACTATGGGAGGGCCAGTGGGAGCGGCTCAGTGGAGGAGGAGCTTGCTGGACTAGAGGAATCAGGGAAAGCTTCTCAGAAGAAGTGAGTTATGAGCTAGATCCAGAAGTACCGGCAGGACCAGGGCAGGCTTGGGAAAGGGCCAGGCCTGTTCAGGTCTCAGGGAATAGACTAACAGTCTGGCTGGAGGAAGGAATGAAGGAACAAACTGATAAGAGGATGATTTCATGTGGACAAAATCCCATGTTTGGGAGGTGACCACACAAGCTAGGATGGGTGGATATAGTTTAGCTAATCCTGGAAGAAAGTGTGGAATCAAAATCAATATATACATCATCAGCTACAAAACAGCTTCCTTCCTCCTGTGTCTCTCTGCCCACCCTTCTCCGCTCCATCCCACACCTCCCCACCACGACCATAACCTTTGCCCTTTCTACATTGATGGTGGGTAGAGAAGGGGGTGCAGTGGAACTTGCCAAATGTCCTCCCCACGCAGCCACTTGCAGGGGGCCTTGTATGACCTTTCAGACATGAGGTTTTCTTTCTTTTTTTCTTTCTTTTTTTTTTTTTTTGAGACAGAGTCTCACTCTGTTGCCCAGGCTAGAGTGCCATGGAGTCAGCCTAGCTCACAGCAACCTCAAACTCTGGGGCTCAGGAAATCCTCCTGCTTCAGCGTCCCGAGTAGCTGGGACTACAGGCATGTGCCACCATGCCCGGCTTGGCTTATTTTTTCTACATATATATTTAGTTGGCCAATTAATTTCTTTCTATTTTTAGTAGAGACAGGGTCTCGCTCAGGCTGGTTTCAAACTCCTGACCTTGAGCAATCTGCCTGCCTCGGCCTCCCAGAATGCTAGGATTACAGGCATGAGCCATCACACCCTGCTGAGGTTTTCTTGATATTTGTAGAAACACCTCTGCTCCTATCCCCAAACTGAACTCTTGTCTTTGGGCTCCATTGCCAAGGGAAAGGATCACAAGTCTGGAGACTGGGTGCCTCCTATTGGTGAGAGCTGGTAACTACAGCACCTACATGGCCACTTTCCAGACTTTCTATGGGATAAGAGCCAGGTGAAGTTGGTCTTGAGGTGGAGTAATAGCTAATATTTACCATGGGCTTCCTACGAGCCAAGTGCTTTCCTAGGGGCTTACACGACTAACTCATTTTTTCCTCACAGGAGCCCTGTGAGGTTGGTACTCTTGCTGTTCTCATTGTATCCACCAGGAAACTGACACACGTGCCTAAGACTCCACAGCCAGGACTCAGTCCAGGTGTGTCTGCCCTCACAGCGCTGTCTCTTAACAACAGACAGGCCAGATTCAGGACTTGTAGTTCTCACTGATACAAACTTGTGCCATGGTTATGTAACACTGACTATTTAAGGAGTTAATGTTAAAACTCAATTGTTTTGAAGGGTACAAATTATTCAACTCAATAAACTTTAAATAATTATATGCAAACCCTTGGCAGGATACTACAAAAATGAAAGACAATGTTACAAATAACAAAGTTACAATAACTCAGTGTGGTATCAGTGATAAGACATGTATACAAATAATTATAACACAAGAGAGAATGTTCTAGAAGAATGCTATGAATGCTGTGGGAACCCAGGGACAAAACAAGATTTCTGGCACTGGGAGAGGACTGGTGGAGGCGGCGTGCAGATATAAGAGCACTTCCTGGGAGGGTGACCTCCGAGCTGAGTTGATGTGGAGATGTGCAGATGGAGGGTGGCGGGAGGCATGAGCCGGAAGGGAGTAGGATGGCAAGGGTTGTAAGGCAGGAGGGCGGAGGGTGCCTGGGAGGCCAGCTGAGGAGGGGCTGCCTGGAGCTTAGGTGACAGCAATTAGGGAAGACTGGGACGTGAGGAGGCACCGGACCTCTAAGGGGTTAAGGGTTCTAAATTATATTACAACAGTAGAAGTTTAGAATCAGGAGAGTGAGCACAGCGATACACATGTATGTTGGTGCCAACAAAACAGTGAGCAGGGTCAGCTTTAGGGAAAGGCAGAATGTACCTGTCAGGTAACATTTGCAGAGACCCTCCAAAGGCTGCTGTAAACAAAGCACTGCACAGGAGCTGGCGCTTGCCCAGCGCTGAACAGCACACCTGCCTCCAGCTCTCCCAGCCACCTGACACAGGCCTGCTAGTTCAGCCTTAACCACTGGTTGAGACAAGGGCTTGGATATGAAGAAGGCCCCGGTTAAATTGCATATGCAGTCATTCAGGGCTTAACAATGGGGCTACATTCTGAGAAATGCATTCCTAGGCTATGTTTTCCTTATGTGGGCATCGTAAGGGTGCACTGCACAAACCTCGACGGCACAGCCTCCTATACACCCAGGCTACATGGTACAGCCGACTGCTCCTGGGCTGCAAACCCGTACAGCAGGTACTGGACTGAATGCTGTAGGCAGCTGTAATACAACGGTACATGCTTGTGTACTGAAACATATCTAAACGTAGAAAGGTACAGTAAAAATATGGTATAAAAGATAAAAAAAAAACGGTACACCCATACAGAGCACTTACCAGGAATGGAGCTTGCAGGACTGGGAGTTGCTCTGCGTGAGTCAGTGAGAGGTGAGCAAATGTGAAGGCCTAGGGCATCACTGTGCACTACTCTAGACTCTACAAACACTGTACACCTTGGATACACTCCTTTTATAAAAAATATTTTTCTTCAATAATAAATTAACCCTAGCTTACTATAACTTCTTTATAAACTTTTTAATTTTTAAAAATTTTTTGATTCTTGTAATAATACTTAAAACACAAATTGTATAGCTGTACAAAAATATTTTTCCTTTACATCCTTATCCTATGAATATTTTTCTATTTTAAACAAATTTACTTTTTTTTTTTTTTTTACTTTTAAAATTTTTTGTTGTTGTTAAAAACTAAGATACAAACACTCACTTTAGCCTGGGCCTACACAGGTCAGGATCATCAAGATGTGACTAGATAATAGGAAGTTTCCAGCTCTCTATAATCTTATAGGACCATCATCATATATATGGTCCGTCGCTGACCGAGATGTTATGTGGGACAAGACTGTCATTGCTTTGGAGGGTAGAGAAGACAGGAGCCCCAGGACATTGATGATGATGACAATATCAGTTAATACCTATTAATCACTTACTCTGTGTTGGGCACTGCACTTGATGTGCTATATAGTGGATTTCACTTTTTTCTTTGCAGTAATCCTTTGTGGTAGGTAGTGTCATTACCCTTGTTTTACAGAGGAGGGAACACAAGCCCAGAGAGGCTCATTAACTTACTCGAGGCCACACATCCAGTAAGTGGCTGAGCTGGAATTCCATCCCAGGCTGTCTGTCTGCCTCCCCGTGGGTTAACTGCCACGTCAGTTTATCAGAATACTGAGCTGTAACTACAGACAAGCCACGCAAGATGGTCCCTGAGGAGGCATGACACAGGACAGCACATTTTGAAAGGACATGGACAGAAACAGACCAGAATAGGAGGCTCTTTGGAGGGAGGGAGGTCCCATAGGTGAAGTGCCAGAGAACTGGAGGATCCCTAACCATGGGATTGTGGGCGAGCTCCCCAGTGAGTGTAGCCATGCCTGGCCCTGTTTGATCGCCTGTGTGTGGTGTGTGCGTGGTCGTGGCATGTGCAGCAGGCATAGTGTGCAGTGTGTGTGCAGAGTGTGCAGTGAGTATGTAGCATGTGTACAGCTAAAGTATCACCCCCTCTGGCTTAGACCCATACTTGAAATTCCCACACGAAGGATTTCTTTCTTTTCCTAGTCACCTCCTCACTAACTCATTAAGCTATGATCACAACCAGAGCCTCTCATGAAGTTGTTTTCCAGCAGGGACAAAGTCGTAAGGAACAGGATTTGCTGGCAGAGCCCAAGCTGCGGGGGTGTCCATCCATCCCCAAGGACATCCGTGAGCTGCCTCTGTTTTCTCTTCCCCAAGCCGGAAAGTAATTGATAATAGACTATTCTTTCTGCCAGGACAGCACAGTATAACCTCTGCCTTGCCAAGTTTGGGTCCAGCTTTGTTTGACACAGACCAGCCATGCCCTTAGAGGAGTTGCTTAACTCCTGAGGCTCTGTGCCTCAGTTTCCTCTTGTAAAACATCAACACTAATAGATAGTAATTGTGCTTATTACCCCATTGAGCTGATACGAGTATTACATGAGTTACCACATGTTGAGTACTCAGATCAGTGCCTTCCCTTACTGAGGGCTGTAAGTACTTGGTAGTATGAATAATTTTAAGAAATTCTATGAAGACACTGAGTGGTAAGTTTATCTTTTTGAAAAGCTACTGAAGGAATAAAGTCCATTCAGCTTTCTTTCACAGTGCTTCTTGTTTTGTATTTCCCCATATCGGTCTGTCAGTTAGGAAGAGACTGCTTTTGAGCAAATTTGTTACAACTAGCAAAAGGAGTAGGTTTTACTTTCAATGATTTCCTACTTCTGTGCCTCCACGGAAATAAAATTTCCAAATGAGCAAAACATTTGTAATTTTCAACACATTTTGGGGACAACAGTTCTATGGGTAGAGGGCACAGGAGGGGTGACCTCGGGTGCGGCTGCGGTTCTCACACGGGGAGCCTCTTTCTGTGAAGCTGCAGTTTGGTATGAGCGCCCAGGCTGAGCCTCAGAGCTGAGCAGATGGTTCACAGTTAAGGAAATGCAGACCAGTTCCATTCAGAGCTGGACACGCAGGTGTGATTTCAGCCTCCCGTTCAGTGAGTGATGGACCTGAGGGTTTTCTGAGGTGCTCGGGGCAGGTATTGCCCCGATTTTGTGGGGTTGCTGCTGTGTAAGAAGGGCTGAGAGCACATCCCATGACTCACGAGTGCCTCACCAGTTGGAGTCAACTTTAAAAAGAGTTCCAGGGCTCTGTACCTCTGGAAACTTGGCAGCGAGATGTGAGCAGAGACATTCCTGGGCTGTCACTTGGCAACATTCCCCTGATGGAGCATGGCATTGCTATGAAATCAATCGGGACTGCAAATCAGAAACCCTTTGACAGAAAATTGCTTGCTTTCATGAAGAGACAGCCTGAGGAATCTTCTTTCTTCAGAGCTGCAGAACAGTCTTTCTGAAGCAGCTTAGGTTATTGATGAGTTTCGGTCAGCAACGCTGTATTTCAGATAACCCTCTGAGCCAGAACCCTCACCCACATTTCAGGCCTTTAACTTATAGTCATATTTCAGTAGATGTGACATGTGTTAACAATGTCATATTACAACAGGATGACTTTCTAAGGATACAGAAGTTTATAACATATCATATACCATATCAGTTTATCAGAATACTGAGCTATAACTACAGACAAGCCACACAAGCAGGTCCCTGAGGAGGCATGACACAGGACAGCACATTTTGAAAGGACATGGACAGAAACAGTACAGAATAGAAGGCTCTTCGAAGAGAGAGAGGTCCCAGAGGTGAAGTGCCAGAGAGCAAGGAGGATCCCTGACCACTGATTCATGAAATCTTCACTGATTCATGAAATCAGGAGGTCACGGGATTGACATCCTGCCCCAAAATGTCAGAGGTGAAGGTGGATGTGCTATATTAGGGTGTCACCATGGACTGACTCTGTTCCTCAAGTATATAGTCAAGGTCACAAGCTTGCAAATTCCTGAATCAAGTGGCTACAAAATAATAGAAAAGTACTGCTGACCTCATGCCCTTGTAGGATGGTGTATCCAAGCAGGACACAGAACCAAGCATTGTGTGCTTCCCTGCCCTGGTGTTGGGATGGTGGCCCTAACCTCTTAAAAAGACCAAGCAGTAGGCCACAATCTGGCCCAAAGTGATTGGCAAAAACCAGGGAGGGCCCTGGCATATTTCAAGGAAACCAAAGCTCCCATCCCACTTAGGCCCTCTCTCCGTTGTCTCTGGGATGATATTTCATTCCATCCCTTGGCAACAGACCAGACCTCAGTCAACCACCTGCCCATGAAACGCTTTCCCCCTTTGTCTCCTTGGGAAGCCAAGGATGCAATGGACTGACTAATCCAAGCCTTTCGAGTTGCTGTCGCTGGAACGGGTGAGGGGCAGACACCAAGTCCTGTTCTATCTCAGGTTTGCTTGTCGCTCCCTGAGAGGCCTCACAGAGGGGTCCCGAACAATCACATCTCTCACCTTCAGGCCTCCCAGACTCCCGATCTCACCCACGTGATAAATGACCAAAAACAACCCCGAGGCACCTTTGCACAAGGAGGCGCTGCCGCCTCTTGATCCCTGGAATGATCTAATTTTCATTCATCAATACCAAGGAGAAAAGACCTCATTACAGAGCAATTCTGAGTTTGGGCAATAGCAGAACCTGGGGCGGGGGCCGGGGGGGGGGGGGGTGCAGTCTTTCCCCAGTCTTGCATCACTCTGTGTCTTCTCATCCTCCCCCCTGAGCTCATCAGAGTGTGAAAAGGCCACGTACCCAGGAGCCCACTTTCTTCCATGGCTACCCAGTGGCCTTCCCTGTGGTTACTGTGGCCTTCTTTTTGTTACTATGAGCATCATAGGCTGCACACATGGAAAGAAACTTACCACTAAAGGGAAAAGCCAGAGATAAGAGTTTGTAAAGCCAGTAGATAAGAGTTTGTTAGAGGGAAGCAGCAAGAGAGAGCAAGGCTCTCTTCTCTGATAGCTAGTGGTGAAAGAGGAGAGGGGCACGTGCTCACATTGCCCTCACTCAAGGTTAAAGGAACTCCTTCATTTCAATTAGACAGGTGCCCATACATCCTTTAGCTTCGTGTATCTTCTCTTCCAAAATATGACACTGTAGCAATTTTGAGGTTATTCCCCTTAGCATTTAAATTGCTTAAAGAAACCAAAGGAAAAGTAAAAATTTAGGTCACTTCTGCTTCTACCTCAACTATTGGGAACACAGTATTTAGAAGATTCTTAAAAGAAGCCTGTCTGAACTGAATACCACCCTTGCTTTTATAAGATGATTAAAAATGATAACTCTAACAAGTGATTTTTTTTTGCAAACAAGCAGTTATTTGTTAGTCACTAATCAATTTACTTACTTTTCTTAAAAAAGGCTTGTCCATATAAAGTGACCAATTTCTCTCTCCCTTGTCTAATCTGAGATGGCGCCTGTTGCATTCTACCCCTAAAGTATCTCAGAAGCATCCCATCTCCTTGGCTACAACCTAGGCCCTCACTGCACCCTTGGGCTTACTGCAAAGCTGCAAGACAGTAGGTGTTCTTGCCTTTGCTTTCTACCTCCTCCAACCCACCTCTCAGTTATTGGCAGATTGTCATTTTATAGCACAGATCCAATCATGTCAATTTCCTGCAGAAGAGTTATCACTGTGCCGTAGGTTCTCAGCTGTTCTTCAGGGACCATAGGCCATTTGTACCCAAATAGCGTGCTGTCCTGGACACCCCTTCCTTTCGTGACTGCAGGTCTGTGACAGGATGTCCCCTGCCTGCAATACCCTTTTCTGCCTAGGAGACCTGGCCCAGTCTTGGAAGCTTCCCTGTTTCCCCAGGCAGGAGGCCTCCTCCTCCGTGTGCTCCTGACACCTTTCATCCCTCACTGTTGGTGCGATCACACTGCACTGGGATTGATGCTGCGTGGCTCTCTCCCCACACTGAGCTCCTTCACAGGATCAGCTCCGTGCCCCCAATGCAGCATTGTCTAATCAATGCTGTGACATGAATGAGTGTCTGAATGATAGGGAAGTTGCTAAATGTAATTAAAAGAAAAGAAAAAAAAACCAACAACAACCTATACAGCTTCTGTTTCAGAGAGCACAGAAGGTAAGATGGAAGGTTCTCAGTGTGTTCCCTTTAAGATAGTGATGTGTTTTGCTGTTCCTAAGAATTCTTGGCCTTCTTAAGTTTGGAAAAGCAGTTTGGATTTCTGTAACAACTTCCGCCCTGAGTTAGGGCCTGGATCAGACATCGCTGCTGCCCCTTTAAACTGGGCTGTGGTGGTCTAAATTTAAAACTCTCATCCTTCCTTCTTCTCCTTCATTCCAAACTGGAATGTTTCACATAAAACACGATGGGGATCTTTTAAAAAAGATGTCCACCCTTATATGAATTGAAGTTTCATTTCATGTAACAAGTGTTATATTCCTTTAATATCAGTAAGTACTGTTAATGTTGATTTAACAGCATTTCTAAATAAATTAACAAATTATAACTCATTTAACCTCAACAAGTATTGTCTGTGCTGTTGCTCTGTGTGCTGACCTATGATTATTCTTGATACTAAGGTAAATTCAGAGACTTATTTCCTGAAAATATGAAGACTTGTTATTTCTCTTCTGTGCCAATGCCTCTTTCTAATGAAACTTTAAAAATCACTTTGAGGACATTTTATCATACTATCCTGTATCCTGTATGATCTATTCCCAACACTCAGAAGATGTCAGACCAAACCCGTGAAGTGCAGAGGACACAAATGTATGGAGGGGAGGTTTACATTCTTGGTTAGAATATAAGATCCCAACTCTCAGACAGCACAGATGTCCCCTTCCTCCCTGTATAACTTTAGTTTGAGATTTCTAAATACATGTCTCTTTAAAAACTTAAAAGAGCAATATATGTTCATCTTAGAAAAATATAAAATATGGATAATAAATAGATGAAAATCTACAAAAGTTCCTACATCTAAGCTAATCACTGCTGACATTTCAGTGCAGGTTTTCCGGATGTTCACATAAACATATTCTTCTAGATAGCTACATAAATCAAAACCGGGTCAATCAATATATAGTTTCCAATAATGGTCTTTAAGTTGCAGACTATTTTTAGTCCCTTTTGGGGTGGAGACTTGCTATACTCCATCTCCCTTAACATTCGAGGACTTGACCTACTTCAGACTGAAGTCTCCCCTACTTACCATGTGCTTTGTGGCAGGGACACCATCGCAGCGTTCCCCCGCGGGCATTCTCAGAGGCTGGGGACCAGGCATGATGGTGCCACTCCAAGAGGACAAAGGGCTCAGCTTAGAGTCTCATGATCAGACTGGATCAGAGCAGTGAGACATGTGCTGGCCGTTCCCGGTGGAGGTGCTCTGAGCAGGCACTATGCTGAGTAGATTCCCCCTGTGCTTCTCTCTCTCTCTCTCTCTCTCTCTGCACCAACTGGCTAGAAAGTAACAAGTTCTCTTCCGTTCTCTTACTCTCTCCTATCCTAAACTTGGACCGACCTGCCAAATTCTTAGGGAATTCACGCCACAAGGCACTATTTTCAGCAAATGTGACTTGTAGGGTTATCCTTGAGCAGAACGGGTCAGTCAATCACCTCTCTTTGCAGAAGCTTAGATCAAACGCTGGGCACTCGCCCCAGGGCACACTGTAGGGCAGTGGCTGGACAGCCCTGCCCTCTTCCCCTCGCTCCCTCAGCGAGAGCTTTTTATAGCCTGCACAGGTGGCTGCGCCAGAGCCCCTCTCCCAAAGGCAGAGTGCTCCGTGCCTTGCCCTTGCCAGGAGAAACCTTTTAGGAGAGAAGAGAAGCTCTAATACATGATTTGCTTTCTTCTGAGAACTTGCGCACATTGATATTTTCCAAGGTTTTCTTAATGAAGATCAGCTATTGGACTAAACTGATCCCAACTGGTAATTGGCAGAAAATATTCATCAAGAATTTTCTGTCCGTAACTGTGCTGTTCATCCAGAAGACCTTTCAGAATTTTAGACTTAGTTGCAACTTGAAAATTCATCTGGCCCAAACTTCCCATTTTCTAAATAAAGAAGCTAAGGCTCAAAATCAGTAATTTCTTCAAGGTCTGTAAGTAGCCAGACTTTGTTTTGCTTCCTGTCATTTTCCAGGGTAGTAAAATAGTCTTCACTACTGCATTCACCTTTGGTCTTTGGTATACAGTTGGCATCTCGTACCAGGGTGCATGTTCTAGATGCCTTCCGTTTGTATGGGTGCCACACATCAGCAACAGACATCTAGTGCGAGGCATCTTTTTCTGTTGATCTTTGTACAGACTCAAGCTCATTGTAGTGGTTACCAAATACAGAAACATCTGCTAAACATTCAGAAATGAAGGTCCCTTCCTAAGATCGCATGTTGAGGAAATCACATCTTATAATCTCGAACTTTCTTTAAATAATGCTTAAGGAGAAGAATGATTTCCGCGCAGGAAAAGAGCCGTGAAGAGAACTGGGTACAGATCTTCTGTGCATGAAACAGCCTCATTTCCAACGTGTCCTGCACCGAACCATTTCCCCGTTTACTAATTTGAAGGGAAGGTCCCCGAAACAAACGCAGCCTCCAGCTGGTCAGTCCGCACAAGTGTCTGTGGTGCTGGATCATGGCCGCTCCTCGGGGCCTGTCCTGGTCGTGGTTGGGGCGGCCGTGTGATGACGTCACTACTGGCCACTGCTGGTTGGTTCAGGAGTGGACACGTGGCTCTAGCTGGACCAGTAGCGTCTCCGCAAGGCTTCCGGGCACAGTCTGTGATCCAGATCCTACGGCAGAGCTGTTTCCGGGGAGTTTTGTAAGTGGAATGAAGAGAGGAAGCCATCTCTTGGGCTGGGATTGTGAGAGGAAGAGTTGGGGGCTTCTCAGGGCACCATGTACCCTCCGACGGGTTCTGGGAGAGGGGAGAGCCAGTCTGCAGGGAGAAGGGGCAGTGAGAACCCGCCACAAGCAGAATGAGAAGGGGTGGAGGGGCCCTCACAGCCGGGCCGCGTCCTGGGAGTCCAGTTGTTTTCGAATTCGGGGTTTTGTACGTGTCTGCGGAATCCTCGTGGCAACTGACATCTCTCACTCCTAAAAATCTGTCCATTACAAATGAAGCAGTAAGGGCTGATTTCTCATACAATTTGACCCAAAATATCCGTAGTTTGTATAATTAATTTTCTGCTAAAGTCTGGAAGACAAAGATTTTCTTTGTATATTTAAACAGAAAATGGCATAATTTAAGGATGGCATTTACTCAGATGGTGGTTCATCACTCTTTATAACTGTTTATGAATGTGCAGAGTTTGGTAGTAATAGCAATGACCTCTTCTCTTTCCAGCTTGCTCTTCAATATACAGGACACTCACAATTAAGTTAAAATTATGTTATTGGAGATTTTTCTTCAGTTTTATGTTTCTTGAAGGAGTAGTCTCAACTGTTATGATATTTGTATTTTTTTTTTTTTTGAGACAGAGTCTCACTATGTTGCCCGGGCTAGAGTGCCGTGGCATCAGCCTAGCTCACAGCAACCTCAAACTTCTGGGCTCAAGCAATCCTTCTGCCTCAGCCTCCCAAGTAGCTGGGACTACAGGCACGCGCCACCATGCCTGGCTAATTTTTTTAATATATATATTTTAATTGGCCAATTAACTTCTTTCTATGTATAGTAGAGACGGAGCTCAGGCTGGTTTTGAACTCCTGACCTTGAGCGATCCACCCACCTCAGCCTCCCAGAGTGCTAGGATTACAGGCATGAGCCACTGTGCCCGGCCTGATATTTGTATTTTTAACTTTAAAATTACTCCTAGTGTCACTTTCAGTAGACACTACTGTATCACAGAAAGTAAGCAGATATTTATATAATCAACAGTAGAACGTGCTACATGATTTGTTTATATTTTAATATAATGTTTTGTATTTATACAAATTATATAATTATTAGAGAAAATTAGGAAAGTGTAGAAAAATAGAAACAGATAAATGCTGGTAATATTTGGTATATTTCTTATTCTATCCTTTTCAATGCATTGTTACATAGCTGTGATTCTTCTGTAGGCACCATTTTTTAACACTTTAGACACCAGTTAACATTACAGCAGGCACATTTCCATGTTTATTACAAGTTTTTTTATGGTTTTTGTGATTATAAGTTATTTAATCTTATAGACACACTGTAATTTACTTAATCTGTCTCCATAATTTTAGGGAATTACATGGCTCCAAATTTTTAACTATTATAAACAAAACTGTAGTGAATGTTTGTATACACTTTTATAATATTAATATTGAGGATTATTTACTTACACCAAACTCCTAAGAGTGTATTTGTGTATTAAAGGTTCTGGTTATTTTCAACCCCTATTTATGCACATTGCTATCCCACTACAGAAAGATCCCACCAATTTATTCTTACTGTCGTACTGAGTGCACACTCACCAGTGCTCACCAGCAGAGGGTGTGCTCCCATTTTACACTCTTTGTTAAGTTCATGGGGGGAAATTTTTATCTCATAACTAGTTATTAAGACATTATTATAAGGTTGAACATTATCCAAATGCTTGCTAACCAGATGTATTTCCTCTTTGTCAATTTGTCTATTGACGGTTCCTTTGCAAATGTCTAAACGAAAGATAGTAAATGGGAGGTGATCAGAAAGTGGCAGCTGACGGTCGGCCTGACACTGCCTTCCCTTTGTGCCATGGAAACACCCATGATGACGCAGAAAATTATGAAAGTTCAGTGCTACCAAAAATTAGTACTAAGAGAGAAACTATTGCCAAATGTGGAAGGATGTTCCCAAGCCCAAGGGTGGCTTCTCGAGAGTGGCGGAGCGCGTGCCTTACTCCAGTGTCAGTGCTTTATTTTCCAAACTTTAATTAGAGTGCTGGAGAGGTTGCAGAGCCCTTTTATTGTGGAGCATTTATGGGACCTGGGTTCCCCTGAGTGATGTTGGGAAATGTTTATCTAAGGAGCTTCAAGGCTGTGAGTGAAGAACTCGTATATATCCAGCCAAGGTGCTTTCATGAGTAAAGATGGTAGAAAGAATTTTACAAATGCCAAGGGTTCAGAAACACACTCCTAGGTCACCCGCCCCTATTATTTTGGGTCCTGGGGCAAGAGATCAAACAGCAATCTACATACCTCCATTTATGTGGTATTGGAAAGTTATAAATCAAGGTGATAAACTCTTAAATAAAATATACCCTCTCTTCCTTCATGGTTACTCAGAGGCCCTGGTGGGAGCTCCACCCCAGAAGCAGGCTACACCAGCTGTCTGTGGCACCGCCTAGAGCCAGCCCCTGGGCTTGCCACCCACTGGGGCCTCACCTGTGGCCAGCAGCCCATGATGCATGCCCAGAGGAAACTGTCCCTTCCTTCATTGGGAGGACAAGCCCTGATTAGTGCCGGGGAGATAGACTTGGCAGGAAGCCACGCAGGCCCTGCGAGCAGACTGGGGGCCTCTGGGGCCCTGGGTGTCAGGAAGAGACCAGAGGGGCCTGTTGGACACATCTCTTTGGCCTTCTGGATTTTTCACCCAACAGGAAGAGGTGCAGCCAGGGAGAGGCCAAGGGTCACCCCCAAGCAGAGGCCAGGGGCAGAGATCTCTTGCTGGGTCTAGGGGTGGTGTTGCTCTCAGTACTCTTCCTCAAAAACTTGATTGAAGATATTGAAGATATACTGCACTTACCTGAAAGAGGGACTGGGAAGGGGGACATTGTGATAGAACAGGGCATGTGACTCTGTAAGCCAGGAGCTCTCACCCAAGGTGTCTCTCGATATACCTGGGACTTGAGGAAGAGGGCACATTCTCAGGCCTTGCCCCAGACCCACTGAGTCCGACACACGGTGGGGCCAGCAGTCTGCACTTCGGCAGGCCCTGCAGGGCTCTGCTGTGGCCCCTGCTGACCCTACCTCACGCCAGAGTCCTGGAACTCTTGCCGCCGCTGCAGCCCATCCACCTTACAGAGTCCCTGTCCAAAGAGAGCGCTGAGGGTGCACTGCCACTGTTCTTCCTGTAACTGGACGGCGTACCTGCGATTCCTTGCCTTCACCCTGGGCCTCTCTGGGACTGGTGTTCTTGGGTTGCGTGGCTGCTCCATCTGCTATTTCCAGTTATGAAGTGTGTCACCGCAGCCTCATCGGTGGCCTCTTGCTCTCCCTGAGGGAGGCACATGCTGACTAGGAAAGAGGTCTATTGTGATGGCATCTGCCATGGATGAACTGTGTCCCCCAAATTCATATGAAGTCCTAACCCCAGCACCTTAGAATGGCACTGCACTTTCAGTAGGTGCTTAGGTCAAGATGAGGTCATATGAGTGGGCCCTAATCCAATGTGACCGGTGTCCTTGTGAGAAGAGATTAGGACAGAGACACACATGGAGAGATGACCATGTGAAGACCTGGGGAAAACACAGCCACCTACCAGCCAAGGAGAGAGGTCGTCAGCAGGAAGCCACCCTGTGACATATTAATCTCAGACTTCCAGCCTCCAGAATAATAAGAAAATAAATCTTGACATTTGAATCTCCAGGTCCACAGGGCTTTTTACGGCAGTCCTTGCACACAGGTACACACCCAGTCTGGTCCACCCCTGCGCCCGTCTTTCCGCAGAGACCCAGGGCCGTCCGGGTTTTCGAGCTGCACTTTGGTTATCCCATGTCCGATTTATGGCCCATATCCTTCGGTATTTATAGCAGCTGCTCCTTGGCATACTCTGCTGTTTTGAGAAGTGTGACTTTTGCCCCTTTCCCTAAATACTAAGCAAAGACGCAGCAGGTTTAACAAGCACCCCTCTTCTCAATCCCTGCTGGGGCTTCCTCAAACACCATATGCCGGGATTTATGGTTTATTTTGTGTGTGGTCCTTCAGTCTTTTTTTTGTCTTCGAATGTTTTCTTATCGGCGCCCACAGGGCGGTACCACCATCACTAGTGGTCCCCTAGCTGTCTTTAATCTTGTGGTATGACATTAAAATATCCAACACCGAGAAAACAGTGCTAAGAGCCTCTAATTGTGGTCTCTCTCTCTCTCTCTCTCTCTCTCTCTCTCTCTCTCTCACACACACACACATACACACACAAACATGAAGACTTTTGGTTGAATTATAATTGCGTGTGGGTATACCTTATCTCCCACATAACATGCTGAGTTTTTCTAGGATGGAGACTATGTTGTGTTTCTCTCTGTAGCTCTAGACCTGGCTGGATGCCTGGTGTTTTGTAGGTAGGTGTGTAGTCATTATTATTTTTTGAAAGAATGGATGGATGGATGCTCATGAGGGAATGGAAACTCCAGGTTTACATGGGCAAAACCACAATTTTCCGTAATTTAAATTTTACCAAACTTTCCAACCCAAAGGGCAGGACTCATCTCTTGACACAAAACTCCATTAGTAGGCTCAACTCTTTGAAGTCATTCTTGGAGGTTTACTCTCTGCACTTGCGTTCTGAATGCAACATTGACCTTGATTCTTCACCATCTTCTTTTTTTCCTTTGGTTCCTTTCATAGTACACAGACTGCCATCAAGGTCAGCTACACTGACCGTATCCAGGAGCAGCCATTCCCCCACTCCCCCACCAGGGTCACACAGAAGAACAAGACATTTTGTGTCTTCTGGTGCCGAGTAGAAGTGAGGACTTGTCTGTGGCTGGAGGAGGAGAGAGGAGCTTTGAGTAGAGGACCTGGCAGCGAGGGGCCACAGACAGTGGATAAGAAGGACCCAGGACCCTTTGTGGAGAGAGCATCTGCAGGCAGAAGCAGGGGCTGCTCTGTGGGACCTGGGCCCAGGCCATCCTGCTTTAAGGGCACAGATGGCCCAGTTCCCCCAGAGAATCGAGAAGAGGCTGTTACCCACTGTCCCACCCATGTCCCCTGGAGCAGCAGGGAGCCCGTGGCACTGGGCGCTGGAGCAGGCACTGAGGGTGGAAGGGGTAGCAGGTGCCATGGACAGGACACACAGGACACCCCTGGGGCTCCAGCCATGCCAGGGAGGGGCTGCGAGGGGGGGCTGGGGACCGCTCCTGCAGTGAAGGGAGTGACGCTGGCAGGGCTCTTCTTCCCCCAGCAGGGGGAGGCCTGGGACACTTACCCTCCACAAGGGCCAGGATTCTCTTTTTGAGGAAAGTCAGTATACTTGTAGGGATATGTCTCTCGAAGCCACTGCATGCCACTGAGGTGTTTCAGATGTCATTGTGCTCTTTACCCTTTTCTTCTCCAGTGTCCCTTTGCTCAGGGTTGACAGTAGTGTCTTGCCCTTCCTCCTGGCCCCTTAGGTCCTTTCTTCTCCCCAACGCTCAGTTCAGTACTTATTTCTCTCACATCTTCACACATTAGTTTTGTTTACTCAACCAGATTACAGGAAGCTCTTTGAGAGGGGCCACTGGTCTTACACAGCTTTGTCTCAGTACCCCAAACATTGACCACCTTCTGTGCACACAGCTGGTATTCAGGATTGTTTGGTAGTGGGACAAGTGGCTCGGGAAGTAGTTTTCTACAGAAATGAATCCTGGTGGTAGACAGAGCAGTTTCTTCCTCCTGTCCCAGTGCAAGGACTCTTCCTACCGACAGCTTCTTGCCGTTTTCAGACACCCTTATGCCTTTGGCTGTAGAGTCCATGTATTTGCGAAGATTATAACTAGGGATTTTGTTAAGAGCACCTCCAAGAACTGTCATCTCAATTAGAGGTGTATTTAGAATTGTGTGGGCTACTCTTGCACACGGTAGGCATTCAACGTTTGTTCAATAAATACAACAAATACAAACAAAGAGAAAATAAACAGAGAAGGCCCCTCCTATTTGAGTAAAAGAATGGATTTGTATTAGTTGCGTGCCCATCCTGTGCATATCTTGGTTGAGCTATTTTGTCTCAGGGACCCACGGAGAGAACAGTGAGCAGTAACCCTGCCAGTCTGCTCTGCCAGTCTGAAGGGGGAGGCTGTCGCCATGGGTGGATCTCTGTTTCCCTCTAGTGGCAGATCCAGGCACTGCAATAGCTATTTCTGAGCTATTTCTGATCTCCGGCAAGGTTAGATCTAAATTCTGATTGTCAAAGCATGAAGGGTCCTTTGAGGCCTGTGATTGCAGTATTTCTCCAGCTGGAGTATTGTGACAAATTCTAGAAAGCCTCTGAATTATCTACAAGATTAAGAACTTGTTTGAATCTTGGTGATAATCTAAAATACAGGCAGATTCTGGATTATGTGGATGACCACTTTCTAATCCTGTACTGCCCTGCAGTTGTTTTCACGTTTGTGTTTGTGTTTCACACTGGGGCCAAATATTACAACTTCAATTGCCATGGGAGGCCCAGCAAAGCCCAGGATAGTGATACCAATAAAAGTTTCACAGTTCGGCAACTCTACACAGCCCATTGTGGCATAAGCCACCCGCTGCAGAGGTCTACGCTGTCGGTCCACATTCGGTGATGAGTGGCAGGGCAGCTTCAGAAACACGACATCCTCTCTCCCATGAGTTTTTCCAGTTGACTTCTAGCAACTTTAGTGCTGTTATTAATTATTTTTAAAATGTGCTTTGGTGATACTTAAGGGCTATACAGCTAAATGGTTTATTTTATAATTGTGTGTCTTTATGTGTTAATACAGTAAAAATGAAGTAATCCATGTGTGGGGGTTTGCAAATTTTCCTTTTAAAGGTAGTTTGAATGCTGAGCCTGTGTGAGCAACAAGCAATGCACTGCGGCCCAGACGCATTCTCCCAGCGTCGTGCGCGTAGCGGCAGGCAGAACCAGAAACGCACACAAACGAGCAGGTTTGCACACTCTCGGTCCCGAGTTCTCTCTACTGTGCCACCCCAGTTGGCTGGATTCAAGAAAATCTATCTTGCTGTGGATAAACTCTGCTAAAGAGTTTCACGTTGTCAGTGGAGACCTGACCTTTAACCATTTAAAACTAATAGACATTGGGGTAAATGACTCCTTTCGTATCAATTCAAGTGGCAATGTAATTCATGTTTGCTGTACTTTTGCTTCACAACATTAAAAGTATAAGGTGACTCTTGCCCAAGAACAGCTTATAATTATAGTTGGAGAACAACACACATGGAAGCATTAAGTAATTGTGGATAGTGCAGCTAGTAAAGCACCAAATGCGAAGTAGACTCTCCTTTTGTCCCTGTTTTTGTTCGTTGTATCCCAGCAGTGACCTTTCTGAAAGTCTCCCAGGAAGTGAAGGATGAAAGCCCAGACCTCCTCCTTGCCTCAGGTGTGTCTGTCCGGGGATCATTCGTCACGTGCGATAATACAGCAGGCAAGCCTCAAAATGACAGTAGTCTCTGATAAGCACACGGCTCACGAGGTCTTGTGTATGGGCCTGTGAGGGAAGAATCAAACCCCCTGTGTCTGAGGTGTCCTGTGTCCTTCTATCAGAGCTGAAGAGCAGTTTCTCTGCCATCAGCACTGACGATTCGCCTTGGCTAAGAAGGCAGCAAGCTCCCATGGTAGCTGACCAGGGGCTCCTGTTACCAATGGGGCTGCGTGTGCCAAAGTGCTGTTGCCATGGAAGCATGTGTCTGCATGTGCACCAGTGTGTGCACGTGTGTGTATGCACATGTGCACATGCATGTGTGCACACACTGGTGAAGGGATGTGCATGAGAGGCGTGGAGCAGCTTTGGGTAGAGTCTGGTTTCTTCTGGCAGTGAATGATGCTTCATCTGGGGGCCCTGTGAGTCGTGACTAGGGTGTTCCTGCCTCAGTCTGGACTGTCAGATGTTGTGTGACACCAGCTCAAATTCCCCAACATAGGCCGTTGGTGCCTCCTGATTCCAGGCTAATTAGCTGTAAGTCTGGTGAGTGTTCTTTAACACTGTGGCCCTGCATCTCCAGCACCTACAGAGGTCCCACGTCCACAGTGCGAGGACGTGCGTATGCAAAGGAGCTTGTGGAAACCAAGATGGTCGTGGAGACCAAGATGGTAACCAAGACGGTTGTGCCCCTGTCCTGTATAAATTATCCATTCATCCCCCGACACCAGCAGTGTGTTATTTCTCCCCCTGCTGTGGCCAGGTGGGCCAGCTGGGCCAGGCTGGTTGACCCAGGCCTGCTCCCTCCTGTGTTCTGTGTTGACCACGGTCGGCTGGAGCAGTGTGTGACGTGTCCTACAGCGGGCTGGCCTGGCTCCTTCCCTCGGTGCTGGGTTGGGCTCCCCCACCTGCCACCTTGCTGACGTCCCACTGACCCAGGCTCGTCACACGGCCAAGACCGGCTTCAAGGGGGTAGGGACAGACTCACCTCACAGGAGTTGCCACTCACATGGCCGAGTGGGTGGAGGAGGGGATAGTTGAGACACTGTGTCCACCCTCGCAGGACTTAGTCTGGGCTGGGGTCGGGTGGGGAAGGGGGTTGTATGGTCCCCAGGACCCAGTATCAGATTTGCCTAAAGACCAACAGTGGCCCTCAGTGGGCCCTGAGGGGTGGCTTGGAAGATGCAGATCGGGCTGCACAGGGAAGGGGACTCCACAGGCCTGGCTCTCCACAGGGAGGGGGGTGCAGAGCACGCAGGTCTGGGGTGTGGTGGGGAGGGGCTGAAGTGGGGCCTGTGGGTGGAAAGGAGGCAGATGAAGCCACCAAACTGCAGGTAATTTGACCTTCTTATATAAGGGGTGGTACGATAGTATTATTGTGTTAATCAGTCTCATGTCCTTGCTCAGGTAACTCTTGAGCACTTACTTATAATAACCCTAGCAAGTTTACTGGAAAGCCCTCCCACCCCCATATTTATTGGTGCAACTGACACTGACACAGTAGAGTGAACAATGTGTGGATGCATTTATATCACAAGTCTAAGGAGGATTTATTTAATCCCTTTTCAGTCTCAGATGCGTGTTGATGTTCTTATGGGAGTTATGCTTGTTATCCCACTTACATGCTCAAAGGGAAAATACATTTATAAATTTGTATATAGTTGAGGGGGTTGCATTCAGCTTTTCTGATTAAATTTGGCACAAGGATTCTGGTGACATTAAGAGCTGACATTTGGCCAGGCACGGTGACTCAAGGCTCGTAATCCTAACACTCTGGGAGGCCTAGGCGGGAGGATCCTTTGAACTCAGGAGTTCAAGACCAGCCTGAGAAAGAGGGAGACCCCATCTCTACTAAAAATAGAGAAATTAGCCAGGGTGGTGCATGTACTTATAGTCCCAGCTACTTGGGTGGCTGAGACAGGAGGATCATTTGGGCCCAGGAGTTTGAGGTTGTTGTGAGCTATGATGATGCTATTGCACTCTACCCAGGGCGACAGAGTGAGACTCTGTCTCAAAAAGAAAAAAAAGAGAGCTGACGTTGTTGGAGATATTATTTATTGTGGCCTGCAGTCACTGTAGCAGAAATGGAATTTTGTTTGAGATTGTAAAGAAAAAAAGGCCCAAGGGTTTATGCAAGCACAGTCATGTGGCCCCTCTGTGAAGGGCTGTCAAGTGTACTTGGCGCCCCAGGTGAGGGGGGAGACGAGGGCTTTATTTTGATCTCTGGGAGACTCTTTCACTCTCTTCTCCTTCCACTGCCCTCAAGTTCCCTCTCCATTTCTTTTCTGCTTCTTTCCCTTCTCCTCTCCTCTTTCTTGCCTTACCCTAGAAGAGGAAAGAGCCATTTGTGCACCTGTTTAAGTCCTGGTCATAAATTCTGAATAGAATGAAGCCAAGACCTGCCCTGGAGCTCAGTCAGGATGGGAAATATTACTGGCTACTTTTCCACAGGAGCGGGAAGAACTTTTCCTCAGGAAGTGAAGAGAAAATACAGGGGGATAGATCAGAAAATAGAGTTTTTAAATATAATCTTTCTCATCTTTGCGTTCCCCTCCTGCTAAGCCCTCAGCCTGCGTTCCAGGGTCTGTCTCCATAATTTTGCCTTTTCCTGAATGTCATAGAGTTGGAATCAAACAGTATGTAGCCTTTTCAGATGGGCTTATTTTGCTTAGTGATGTGCATTTAAGGTTCTTTCATGTCTTTTCATGGCTTGAGGGCTCATTTCCTTTTAGTGCAAATAATATTCCGTTGTCTGATTGTAGTACAGTTTATTTATCCACTCACATACTGAGGACATCTTGGTTGCTTCCAGGTTTTGGCAATTATAAATGAAGCTGCTATAAACATCTGTGTGCAGGTGTTCAACGCATTTGGGTGGCTACCAAGGAGCACAGTAGCTGGATTATATGGTTGAGAATATGTTAGGTTTTGTAAAGAAACTGCCAAACTGTATTCCAAAGTTGCCGTGCCATTTTGCATCCCACCAGCAATGGATGAGAGCACCTGTTGCTCCACCTCCTTGCCAGCATTTGGTGTTGTCAGTGTTTTGGACTTTTGCCATTTTGCTTTTAATATGCCTGACATTTAAAAATAATAAACAAGTAACATTTTTTTGGGGAATCAGAAAATCATTAGAGGTATTGTCCTTTTGAAAATAAAATCTATCTTTTATATAGCCTCAACAAGGTTAGGCTATCAGAAAAACTACAAATTCTAGGTTAGTAATTAGGACTCTTTTCCTGTGTTATTTTCTCCCTTTCTATATTGTAAGCTTAAACTAATTTGCTTAGTTTTCTAAATCAGTGGGTCTCAAACTTCAGCATGAATTGGAACCACCTAGAGAGCTTGTAAAAGTGCAGATTGCTGGGCCTCACACCCAGAGTTTCTGATTCAGGCGGTCTGGGATGGGGCCCAAGAACTTGCATTTCTAGCAAGTTCCCAGGTGAGGCCAGTGCTGCCGGTCTGCAACCGCACTTGCCATACTTTGAGAAACATTGTTCTAAATAAGGAGGAAGGTGCTTCAAAGTTAGAAATAATGATCTCCTTTCCAACGTTTCCAAATTTTTTAGAATAAGTGCTCCTTTAAAATATGTATAGAATATCGTAAAAGAATTCCTTAATTTTTATGAGATCATTTTTTATTAAAATAGATAACATGAGTGTGAGTAACTATAAAATGCATAGTGGACCTCCAAATACCTGCAGATCGAACTTCAGATAAAACCAATTTGTGCCTCGTGTGCTGGCACATGCCAGCTGACAGTGTTATTGACAATCACTATGTGCATTGTCTGATCTATCTGATACGTGCTTGGCTTGTAGCCATTGCTCAAAACGTCACACTATTGCTGACATTACACATTAAAGAATCTCAGTGAACCAGAGGATACACACCTTTGTTTAAAGCTTTTTTAAAAAAAACTTTCTTCTCCTCACTCTGTTGGTACCATGTGAACAGCCACTGACTCTCAGCACCCATCTCCTCCCACACCTGCCTTATTGGTTCTCGTGCCCCAACCCCGTCTGGTCAGTTGGGGGGTGCTGTACGTACTGGTCAATGCCCAAGGCCCTGTAAGGTCCCCATTTCCCTGTGCCCTCCATACCTTTTCAAAGGACAGCCCTCAGGCCAGGGCAGTACCTTAGAGCCCAGCTCTCCTGAGCCAGCTCCCCCACTTCCCTGGGCGCTCCTGAGGGGTGGTCTACACTGCAGGGCTCCCTTGCGGGATCAGGCCAGGGCTGCCCTCTGCGGGGCTTTTGCTTGGGGTTGAGCCTTGTATTAGCCTCCTCCGCTGCCCGCCCTGCCTTCCTGGTCTGCCCAGGTGGGGACACTGCCTTCCTACTCAAGAAATCACCCGCATGAGAATCTTTATCTTAGAGTCCACTTCTGGAGAGTTCTAACTTAAGATAGGGGCCCTTTGTATGACAAAAACCCTCAGACATGCCTAGACATATGTAATCTACACAGGATTGTTATCAACAATAAAAATGTCCCGGGGTACTCTGCTAGACACCAAGGACACGTACAGACATAAGGCACAGCTGAGGTCCTGGAGGGAGTCAGTGTCTTGCCTGGAACATGTAAAATGTGCAGGAGACAAAGTGTAACAGTATCTGGGGCAGGAGGGTATTGGAGCCTAGTAGCCCATGTTTCCATCTCCAGGTTCTCCTTGCCCCTAGTTCCCCTCCCATACACCATCCTAATGGATGGGCCGTGTGCAGGTCCACTCTACCTCTCTGAGCCCAGTGTCCCCTTGGGGTGCTGCAGCAACCCAAAAGTCCCTGTGTCCTTAACTGTGGCACAGAAGTCACAGGGAGAGCTGCCAGGTGTGAAGGATGGTGTGGTCAGGAACACGAGGGGACTTGTGTGAACAGATGAAATGAGGGCTCCACGGCACCTTCTCCAAAGCCTCTGCACCCTCTAGGTGTCCTTAGACACAACTCCAGGGAAAGGAGAGGGGAGACCCTGAGGTTGATTGAGATTGTTTCTCCTTATCCGGATAGGATGTGACATTAAAATAGAAATCCAACTGGGATTTCTACAGAAAATAAAGAAAGTTCTATTTCTTGCACGCCTGCCTGTGTAGACTGAGATTCATACCCACTCTAAGTACAGAGGCACACGCCGAATCAGTGGTGCAGAATGCAGCCTCATGGTATTTGGCATATTAAACTTTTTATGGGTTCAGGAAGTTTCTGCCACGCATGTGTATTCTTGCATAAGGTCCCTAACATCTTAGACCTTCAGGGAAATAAAAGCGTTAAACCAATAAATAAGAGAAACCCTATGCAAAAATCACGCCTTCATTTTATGCTTTGCTTTGACTTGCTTCACATTTAAGCTTGCCCTGAGGACAAGTAATCCCCAATTCAAGTCTGGTTAGAAGTGATCAGAAGAGTTTTGTTTAACAAAGCAAAGGGAGGTCAGCCCTTCAAAGCAAAACATTTTGAGGGATTTAATTTTTGTGAACACGAATGTATCATATTTACTGAGTTCCTAATCTGGCCCAGACACTTTGCCCTCTTATGAGGATAAATAATGTCTTTCCTCCATAAACTCTTGGAATGAAGGATGAGCACGTCAGACCCTTGCTCCTTAACAGACTGCTGTTTCTTTGCCCATTTGTAATAATTGCCTCACTAATTATGAAGGCAAGGGAAAATAAATGAATCATTTTAAAGACCTGGCTTGCACAGAGCATGATCTTAGAAAGCCAAAGCTCTTATGATTGATGATGTTGGCAATGACATCGGCAGTGATACTGTTAGCAAGCCCAGGTATCAGTCAGGCTTCAATCAGAGAAGCAGTACCACTAGCGGAGATGAATATATCTCTATCGATTTATCTATCATCTACCTATCATTGATATATATTCTCACACATGAAAGCACACACCCACACACATGCACACATACACACACCCCTACCTGAAGAGCTGTGTCATAGAGGCTTGGTCCTACACAATTCTGGGAGCTGTTTAAGCAGTCCCTGCAGGGCCACTGCCTTTGCAAATGATGCTGCAGGGCTGGCAGAGGGGAAGAAAGATGGATGTGAAGTCTTGGCAAACAAGAACCAGCTGAGAGCCCAGAGCAGGACGCTGGAACCCATGTTCGTTGTCTTGGTCTGACCTCCATGGTGTGGGTGTCCTGCGGGAGCTGGGCCCTGAGCCCTGGGTCAGAGCTGCGCACGCCCTCCTGGCCCAGGAACCAGAGAGGCTGCAGGAGGTGGGGGAAGGAGACGCAGCTGCGGGCCATGCCAACGAGGGGAGCCAGCGTTGAAGTGACATCATGAGCTACACAATGGCTGCTATTCCCTTTCCTCCCTCCAAACTTTGCCCGGTGATCTTGTGGCCCACCCTAACTGGCAACTTCCAGGCAAGGGAATTCTGGGAAATGTAGCTTGGCCAGCCGTGTTGACACACTGCCAAGTCATCACACCCCGAATACTGAAGTTAAATGTGCACTGTGCGTGTGTGGAATGAAACTCCCTGGGCAGCCTCTGCAGCTGTACACAGAAGCCATAATTGCTTTAAGGGTGGGTCTTGAAGTAGGTAAAGATAGCCTCTAGGGCAGGAGTCCTCAAACTTTTTAAACAGGAGGCCAGTTCACTGTCCCTCAGACCATTGGAGGGCCGGACTATAGTTTTAAAAAAAAACTATGAACAAATTCCTATGCACACTGCACATATCTTATTTTGAAGTAAAAAAAACAAACAGCAAAACACCCACATGTGGCCCGTGGGCCGTAGTTTGAGGATGCCTGCTCTAGAGTATTTGACCATCCTGCTCATTATTGCACCTTTTTTTCCCCATTACATTTGAGTTATTTCCCTTAAATCACACTTTCCCTCAACAAAGACTATGCACCGTGACTGATGGTGATTGAACTTTCTGGTCTTCCGACATCTCAGAGGTGCTTTTGCACCTCTGCTGAGATTTTGGCTAATCTTGACGATAAATTTAAACAAAATGAAATCTTGACTATAATGGTTTCTTATACTCTGGCTCCAAAGAGGAATTTATTTGAGAAACTTAGTCCGTTGTGTGCTTCTATCGCAGAATACCTGGGACTGGGTAATTTATAATGAACACAATTAATTGGCTCATGGTTCTAGAGGCAGTGAAGTCCAAGATCAAGGTGCCCGTCTGGCGAGGGTCTTCTTGCTGTGTCATCCCATGGCAGAAGGGGAAAGAGAGGGCAAGAGATGCACAAAAGAGGGCTGACTTGTCCTTTTATAGGGACTCATATCCTGTGATAATGGCATCAATCCATTCAGGAGGGCAGAGCCCTCATGGCTTCATCACCCCTCAAACGTCCCACCTCTTAATAATCTTACAATGGCAATTAAATTTCAACATGGGAGGGAGGGGGTACAAACATTTAAACAATGGCAGGAAATTAAAATGTATTTTTAAAATTTATCTCTTTGCCTTTATTTGTTTAATCTGACTGTACATATGTTGCAGTTGAAGAAGTATCGACAGCCAAAGTTGTCACCCAGTATGAGTGCCTTAGCTCAGTTCTCTGGCTTTGGGTAAAGAACAAAACCTCTGTCTTTGATTTTCCTTGCACAAAATGGCTATAATTTCAGAAGTATCAAATTAATGTCACAGGTAACAACTCTTACTAGTCATATTGTTAAAACATTCTTTTTGGATTTTTAGAAATAAAGGCATACATTTTATTCTGAAAAACCTGCGAGAATTACTTTAGGAGAGCATGAACATATTGTGATTAAAAACTCTTCCTGATGCTTCCATGTTGGGTTCTAGCAGTTAAAATTCCTGTGGGAGTAGAGAGAGAGCCACAGCTGGGCTGTGGCTGCAAAAAGATGTTTTGAGAGGGATTCTTGGGGTGCCCTTACGTTAATTGAAGAGAGTTCTGAGACCGATTAGTCATGTCTGCTAAGGGGGCAGGATAGCAGGCAATGGTATGCTTGCTATATATTTTTAGACTCTTTTCATGTGATAACTAACGGTACATTTAGTGCTAACAAGGTGACAGAATTTTATGGTCAAGTGCCTTATATATTTTATTACTTAGATTGAACCATTTGGCATGGCTGTTTATGTAGGTAAAGAGTGGTTGAATAGTACTGTGTTTCCCCAAAAATAAGACAGGGTTTTATATTTATTTTTCCTTAAGAAGATATCCTATGGCTTATTTTCAGGGGATGTGTTATTTTTTTAAGTACAGTACAACAATCTACATTTATTCAAATATAGTTAAGTCGTTATCTTCTGGAACATCATCATAACTCTCCAAACCCTGAGTTCCATCTTGAATTTCTTGCGACTCTATTTCGTTTAGAACCATTGCCCCCAATCTCTCATGTCAAGCAATAGAGCTCTCATTAAATGAGCAGCTCTTATCCATGTGACCTGCTCGTCTTCTTTACCGCTCCACGACGAAATGCATGGGTTGTGCAGATACACTGCATAGCCACGCCTATCACTAGGTCTTATTTTCAGGGTAGGGCTTATATTGTGCAACTGCTTAGAAATCCTGCTAGGGCTTATTTTATGGGTAGGTCTTATTTTTGGGGAAACACAGTAGCATTTTCATATGATTCAATTTAATAGTAATCCACTTTAATCCTCACAAAAATTCTGTAAGGAAGAAATTCTTCTTATCCTGTTTGACAGTTAAGGATGCTGTGGCACAGAGGGGTTGAGGCTTAGCTGAGGTCAAACACCTTGTCAGTGGTAAACTGCAACGCTGGCCTCAGCAGTCAGGCCACCAAGGCTCTCAGCTTCCTGTCCTGGCAACTGGTCTTGAAATATGTGTAAAAGACGGATGGCATTTATTTTAAAGCTGAGCACTTCTAGGCTATTATATATATTCCACAGAATCTGAAATAAAGGATTTTATTCATTATTATTACAATTTTATGAAAATATTTTGCATCTGTAGTATACTTCTAGGTATCTTTGCAAAATCTTCTTTCATCATTACAAATTCTTGAAATACTTTAAGTCTTTGAGGCTCTCTAGTTGTGATAGAACTTGATTTATTTGCACCTGAATATGGCAGCATCCAAATGAATGGTGTCTAAGCCTCAGTTATAAAAGATGTAATGTATATAAAGTATTTAACTCAGTGGCCTGGCACATAATGGCCCTAAGTAAATGGTACCTTTAAATTTAATCCTTAAATAGTACATACAAACATTTCATAGAAATTTTAAAAACCTTTCTTCTTATATTTGTTAGTAGAAGTGGGTTTGGTGATCAGCTAGCAATTTCTGCCTAGTCACATGAGAAGAACAGAGAGAATAGATGTGGATTTTTCTATCTTGAATTTGTTTAGACATGTTGGGTTTGAGGGACCCATGAAACACCCAGGGATGAATGACCAATAAGCTGTTGGATGTGGAGGTCTGGGGCTAGAGTTGGTAGACAGGAGCTAAAACCAGACGTGCATGTATACTCAGACACATGACATGTTGTAAAGGTATTTTAGGAAGATCAGTCTTATACAAAGGTACAGGATGTTCTGAAGTGCTAGAAAGGGATATCTGCTAGAAAGTGATCACACTTACCTAGGTGTGAAGTGAGAAGACCCTGACGAGGGAGGTAGTAATAAGAACAGAAAGAAAGGAGAACAGAGAGATTCTGCAATTCAAAACTGGGAGGGCTTAGTGATGCATCGACCAGCTAAAGTGAGATAGTGTCTAAGATGTTTGTGTCTAAGAGCTTTGGAGAATGGAGGGACATTAATAGAAAGAGAAGGTGTCACTTGTTATAGGGCAGAGGTTAGGTGATAACAATGAAAATCATAGGGGATATTATCATTTGGATTTTGATGATATAACAGGACATTTAAGTGGAAATGGCCAGTAGGAAATTAGAAGGGGAAGCTGAACTCAAAGGAAAGATTGAAGCTGAGAATACAAGCCACTCTTGTAAAGGTTTGAGCTGAAGCTTTGAGATTGGAGAGGTTTCCTAGGGAGAGTGTGAACCCTTTATTACAAGTTTATAAATCAGAATAGGCAGAATAGGTCATCTTTTCTCCAAATTACAAGCTGTCAACAACTAAAGTACTGCCAATTCTCATTATTTGTGGTAGTTATGGTCCATAAATTTGCCACAAACTCTGAATTAGTGAATACTAAACCATTGGGGAAATACAAGATTCTGTTCCTGTAAGCCTCTCATCCACAACATTTTCATCAGCTAATCAATACGTGGCCTTTTTAAAATGTATGTTTCTGTTTCAATAAACTTTATTTGACATTCATTGTTGATTTGTCAACATAGGTCTCATGGCCAACAGCACTGTGACTCATGCTTGCATGAACCTTTTCTAACACGTGTTTTCTCTGTGAGACACGTCACTTTGCACTTTGGAACACTAGACAGCACTTCAGCACGATGCTTGGGGGCCATTTTAAACAGTGAAATCACCAACAAGACCACAAAACTCTGAAAAACATGGCACTAAATAAATAGTGCAAAGGACACTTATTTACAGTACGAGAGCTGAAACAAGAAGGGAGAGTCTCCCCTTGTTAGATCTCAGTTGGGAACGTGCCAGTCGGGTGATTCTTGTTTTCACCACCCTGTACATATCTGAGAGTGGCCTTGAAAGTGCCATGAGTACTGAATTTGGGGTTACAGATAAATTTTAGAAAGTAGGCTAATTTGTAAACAGGAAGCTGAGAATAATGAGGATTGACTGTACTTGTATGAGAAAAATATATAGTGACTAACAACTGGCATAGTTTACCACTCGCTTCCAGCTCCAAAACTTTAGGTTTAGGAGACCATTTGAAGATTTACCTAAAGTAAATTTTTTTTTTTTTTTTTGAGACAGGATCTCACTCTGTTGTCTGGGCTGGAATGCAATGGCATCATCATAGTTCACAGCAACCTCAAATTCCTGGGCTCAAGCAACCTCCTGCCTCAGCCTCCCAAGTAGCCGGGATTAGCACACATCACCATACTTTTTGTATTTTTGTATTTTTAAAATACAAAATTTTTGTATTTTTAAAATTTTGTTTTGTAGATATAGGGTGTCCTTATGTTGCTCAGGCTGGCCTTGAACTCCTGGCCTCATATTGGGATTATAGGCATGAGCCACAGTGCCTGGCTGCATATGTTTTAAAGGAACAGTGGAAGATAAAAATAAAGGTTTCTTATTAGATCTTATGATTTTTTCCTGTTCACTGGACATCTTTCAATGTTTTGCATGAACATTAGACCTCGCAAGCTCTCTGAAGCTTCCTTTATTCACTTACTGATGTATGGGAGGGTCCACTGACTTTAACGGCTGCCTACAATTCTGCAGTGTGGAGGCACAATACTTTATCTAGCTAATCCTGCATTGATGGGCATCCATACTATTTTTATTTTTTACCATTGGAAGCAATATTGCAAAAGCACCCTCCGTCACCTGTATGACACACGCGTGGACTCTTTGGAACGGAGGTACTGAAGTGGAACTGCCCTTGCAAAGAAAAGCTCGAACACGTGTTGCTTCTATGTGCCTGTCTTCCATGCTCCCTCTTTCTGATAATAGCATCTCCATTTTCCTCTGAGGGAAATGGAGATGTAGTAAGACAATACCTCTATTTTCTGTTTTCTTTTAAAACAGAGCGGCTAGTGCTTTCCCGTCCGGAAGAGAACGCTGCATCCCGCCCTCTAGTGGAGAAGGGGCGTCACGCCACCCAAACTGAGCCACTCAGAGGCTCCCTCTGGGGAACTTGAACCCTGAAGAGAGACCCCAAAATGGAAAGTGATCCGAAATGATTTGTCCAGAAAGAGGTACCTTAGAGAAGCTGTCCAAGTGTTTCTGCCCTAGAGCTTTCCTGAGTCCTTTTTGTTCTGGGACCTTGTCTTTAATCCAGTGAGCTACTCCATGTTCTTCTAACACTGGTTGGTTTGTTTGTTACCTAATTTAGCCAAAGTGTGTCTCTATTGTTTGTCAGTGATAAAAAGGATATAAAGTGATATAAAGGATATGTTCATTTAATATTTTGACAAATATTTCTAATTGCCCTCCAATCTGAGGTAGCAATTTATATTGTACTTCTACCAACAAGTTGGCAGCGTTTGGTTATTTTGTTTTGCTTTTATTTTGTTTTGATTTGCTTTGTACTAGTCTGTGGTGTTATGAGCAGAATTTCCTTTTATTCAATTTTTCTAATACAATACCACTTTGATTTCCTGATAGAGAGATGTTGTTTTCTAAATAAGTGAAATGCTGTTGACTGTAGTAGATTGGCCAACAAATAACTCATTTATTATTGCCAGAATACAACTGGTTTGTATTAACTTGCCAGAGGTATAGCTGATGAAATGATCTAGTGTCAAATTAATTTCATTTATAAGTAGAGTGATTCACAAGGATATGAGCTGCAAGCTTGGACACTAAGGATTCCAAAACTCAGCATTCTTACATGATTACCTTCGTGGCTGTACATAATGACATAATCATCAAATACTACCAAAAAGAATGGTCATACATGGTACAAAAAGTTCCTTTAATGAACATTATGTTCACTGAATTACTTTATTCTTAGGAAAACCAGCTGTGGAAGTAGAACAATTTGCAATCTGAATTGAAGGCATACAAAAATAATTCAGATTCTCTAACTGGGCAAATAACATCACTAAAATGATGTCCTGTGCATGTGTGGGTGTCCTTGCCCTGTATGAAGAAAAATGTCCAGGTGATTTGTGGAAAACATGAGCCACAGGTAAAGATGAACTACAGTGAGAAATCAGTCACCCAGAATTGTGCATGCCAGGGAGGGTGTGAAGAAATGAAATCACATCCACAGCTAGCTTCTTAAAACATTTCCTACAAAATGAAAAGGAAAAAAATGTACACAGTGGACTTTTATCTCCTCTTTTTTTCACTTCCCCTACTTTTGTTGAGATTTTAAAAAAGAATGGAAAATGCTCAGTGGAGATTTATATGCTGGAACAAGGGCTTTGCAAGGTTTTGCACAAGAGCAAAAGTGTTATTCAAAATATTTGACAGCCAGCATAGTAATATAAATAAATATATAAAGCAAAATTAAATCAATAACCACCATGTGTTTTATAGGATCTCAGAAAGGAAGATTACTTAAGTAAATAAAGTTGTGTTGTTTTGTTACTAAGATACATGGAAAGGATTGCCTTTCCCGTGCCAAGCAGTGCAACTGACGGCAGGAGATGCTCCAAGTGCCTGGAATAGATAAAGGCTCCTTGCCAAGGCCTCCAGTGTGCTGTCCGACAGAACTGATAATGAACATCCCCTGCTTTGCAGAGCTCACAATTACGAGCGGCGTTTGCTGTAGGTTCTTTGTAGATACTGTTATTAGTTTATGGACTCTCCTTTGTGTTTTGAGTTTCTTAAGAATTATTTTTAACATGAAAAGGTGTTGAATTTTATCAAATACTTTTTCTGAGTAAAATGAAAAGACCATATGGTTTTTCTTCTTTAATCTATTAAATGTGGTAGATTATATGTATTCTAATGTTAAACCTCTTCTGAATTCCTTGGATGGAGCAAATCCAGACAAGACACATTTTCTTTTTTTATACTTGGCTGGATTCAGTTTGTTAAGGTTGTATAGGATTTTGTATCAATACTTACCAGTTAATCATCTATAACTTTCCTCTGTCATATCATCTTTGTCTAGTTTTGCCATCAAGGCTGAATTCACCTTATAGAATGCGACTATGGGAATACTTCATTTTCTATCTTCCAGAAGATTGGAATAATTTTTCCTTGAGATATTTTTAGAATTTTCCCATAAAGTTGGCTGGGCCTGCTGTTTCCTTTGTGGGAAGATTTTAAGTTGCTGATTATATTTCTTTAATAATTGTAGGACCATTCAGGCATTCCCTTTTTTTTTTTTTTTGAGTCAAATTTAGTAAGTTATAATTTTCCAGGAATTCATTTATTTCAAATTTATTAACATAACATTTGATGAACAAATGAAGTAATTATGATAGGTAAATAAAATATGATATTTAATAATTATTCTCTTTTATTTTTATGTCTGCTATTTGTGTAGTTGTATCTCTTTTTAAATCCTATTTATTTGTGCCTTCTATCCTTTATTCTTGATAAATCTCACTAGATGTTTGGTTATTATATAAATATTTTCTAAGAACCATTTTTTTTTGCATTAGATTCTCTATCGTACCTTTGGGTTCCTTTTCATTAATGTCTACTGATATCTTTATTATCTCCTTTTTTAAAAGAGTTTATTCTATTATTCTTCTAACTTCTTAATGAGAAATCAGCTTATTTTATCTTATATTTTTAAATACAGTATTTAAGTATTAAGTATTTAAGGCTATATATTTCCCTCATGTATAAATATTAAGGCTATATATTTTCCAATTTTGCAACATCCTACAAGTTATAATATGTACAAGATTTATTGTTCAGTCTGACCATTAAAAAATTTCTATTAGGATTTTGTCTATGTTTAATTGTAAAAATATGTTTTAAATTTTGATTTTGATTTCTGACTTTATTGTACTATAGTAAGAGAACATAATAAATATATTAATATAATTTTTTGAAATTTGATATGGCTTCTTCATGGCATAATTCATGGTCAATTTTTGTGAATGTTCCATGTGTGCTTGAGAATAATGCATATTCTATATATGATCATTAAATCAACCTTCATAATTGTCTGGTTCAAATTTTCTACAGCTTTACTATTTTTTATGGTTTATCTATCCATAATTGAAGAAAAATGTTGAAATCCTCCCCTTTTCTTGATTTAGAAGTTATACACTTTATATTTTTTAGCTGTTACTCTTAAAATTTTGCCATATTTAACAACAACAACAAAAAACTCAAGTTAATTTCCCAGCTTCCCTCCTGAACAAGTTCATTCGAACACTTTCAACAAAGCTTACCCCAACTGGATTCCACTCTTTTG
Organism: Mirza zaza; assembly: GCA_008750895.1. NCBI lineage: Eukaryota > Metazoa > Chordata > Mammalia > Primates > Cheirogaleidae > Mirza > Mirza zaza. The sequence goes on from VSMD01021311.1 coordinate 112,219, forward strand.
TGATCTAGTATTTTGTTTGTCTTCTTTTTTAACTCTATGATTAGACATTTTAAAAATTATACAGTCTATGTTTATTTAGATTTACTAATGTATTTCCAAATTTCTTGGCTCATCATTTCTCCTTGTGATACTGCTCACAATCCCAAAAGCCCTAATACTGAATGTTGAAATCCTGAAAGATCAAAATCTCTAAAGTGGAAATCCCTAAAGTCTAAAATTTCTAACATCTAATTGAATCCCCAAACCATAATGACAGATTTGGAGTTTGATGTGATTGGGGCTTCTAAAAGGGAACTTCAAGGTGTTACCAATAAAGCTGATCTTTTCCATTCAGCCCAATGCATTTATCAGAAAATTCAGATGAGTGGATTGACCACCCAAAATGGCAATGACAAAAACTTTAGTTTAAAAATGCATTATTTGTCTACATTGGCATTCCTTCCAGCTGATGAAATTCTAGGAACTTTTAATGAATTAAAGCCACATTTGCCTGAAGATGCCAGTGAAGTTACTGACTGGTTTGAAAATAATTTTGTGCCTGGTAGGATAAGAGACACTTAAGTAACAGTGTTGCCGTTCAACACTGGCATTGTTTTTTGCCAAATTTGTAGTCTGTATATGAGTCCCTGTGGAATGGACTTCTGTGTACCCAAAGCAATGTAGAAGGATGGCACAGAAGATGGGAAGAAAATTTAATAGTGAATGCTCATGTTAGTGTATATCAAATCTAAGAATTTCAAAAAGAGCAGTGCCACATAGAAAATGAATGTGAATTATTGTCCAAGGAGAACCATGCCTTAAAAGAAAAAAAAGGCAGCTGTTCATCACAACATGAGACTTCAAACTATGGGTAATGATTGTGAAAATTGGCCACTTCCATGTGATTTCCCATAATCTATCCCTGCGTACCCTTTTTCACATGTCAAATTTTCTTTTAGTTTTCTTTTGTTTTTGTTTTCTTCACTATTTTAAATTGTCAACATTTTTTATGATTGCTTTGTTATGTATTTCATATTTATATCATTTTTAATACTGGAGGTATAAATTGGACAAAGATTATTTAGAGAGTTCTAAATCATTTTTACATTTTTTGCAAGTTTGACTCCACAAAAGTGCATTTTCACAACATTGACTTTGTGTATAAGCATTGTGCAAGTACTTAAAAATGTTGAAATTTCCATAAATGAAGAGATGTCATTTCTGTATGTCTACATTTGAGAAAGATAAAATTTCTTGAGCTCTTGGCTCTTTGAGAGACTGTATATGCGGTGGTGACCCTTCTCCTTTCATCCCAGACCTTTATTCTGAGGTCATTTCTTCAGTCATTTTCTTCAGTCATTTCTTCCTGAAGAACTTTTAGAAATTCTGCCCAGTTGCTTCCTAAAGCGTTCCTAGATGGAGGGTGGGACTTAATTCTGAAGAGCTAAAAAACTAGAAAGGGTCTCTACTGATCCGTGTTTCATATGGGAAAGAGGAAAACCCAGACAAAGCAGAGACATGACGTTGAATGACTGGTGGGGAGCCCAAGGCTTGCGGCAGCGTCCATGTTCAGAGGCCATCAGAACAAGGCAGGGATAAATAGTGCGGAGAGTGGGGCCCTTGGTCCCTCTGTTGGGGGCCATGCTTGCCACAGAGATTCTCCTGCCTTGTTGGAGAAGTCCTGGTGAGTCTCTCCTCAGGACAACCTGTACCAGTCATCTGATTTGGAAGCTCAGCAGTTTCAAGTTTCCTTGCCTTATGTGATACTTTGCATATTTTCTTTCTTGCCAACAGTTAAAACAAGATATCTTACTTTTTAAAACACATTCCAATGACATTTTCATGTTAGGCTCTGCAAACCAAGCTAACAACTGCATAAAAAGAATGTCCACATTGATTAATCACCTCATTTAGGAGTTTGCTAACTACTGCAATATGCAAAGTGACCATGTTGCTACATTTAGACCTTTATTTGATATGAAGTTCATTAAGCCATACAGAGAAGTCACACTTTCAAGTGAATGATACATGATTGAGCCTTGTGCTTTGTTGATAGGAAAATATCATTTGTCTGGAAAACAATTCCAGACACTGCTTCCTCCTGTTTGTGCCTTCAGTGTTTATCACAGTGCTTGACACGTAGTAGGTATTCCATGAATGATTATTGAAAAATTCAATGAAGTTATTTAAATATGATTTTTTAAGACCCAGTTTGTTGTCTGCATTCTTGGTAGTTCTATGAGATACATGGGAGTTTGCAATCAAGTCACAAATGAGAACACGTATTATAAACCATGTGATATGAAACATAAGTGCTAAAGGAATTTGGAGGGAAAATTTTTTTGAGGGCCCGGTTAGGGAGGGCTTCCAGGAGGAGGTGGCACATGATTTGAATAAATATTGTAAAAAAACTTGTTGGAATAAACAGATTAAGTAAAAGGGAAATGTGGGAGGGCCGTCCGGGCTAAGGGAAGTGAGGGAGAGAACACAGGGGGGTGATCTACGGGAGCAATAAAGAGGGAAACCCGCATCATTTCCATCTGCAAGGTGCTGCACAGGGGGCCTTGTTAAACACCCTGAGGCTGCACACGGAGTCTGTCTTGGATGGGCTGCTGCACAGAAATTGCGAGCTGCGGTATATGTCATGTTTGATATAAGTATATAAGAAGGATACTTGCTGTAAAAGCAAATCAGAAGGTTTTAATCTAGTTTTGAAATATTCTCAGGGACACAGGACAGTGGGACATACTGACAGAGGATGTGCCCAAACAAGGATATAATTAAGGGGGCAAAGGCTTGGAGGAGCAGAAGGTCGTGCCTGAGACCCAGGGCAGCAGGCCTCAGGGGCCTGTGCAGGTGAGCCCTCCGCAGCAGCAAGGCCTGGGCTGGAACAGAGGGGGGTGAGCTTGGGGTAGAGTCGAGAGGAGACGAGTCACAGGTTCAGTGAGCATGGAGATTGGCAGGAAAGCGGGTTTCCCGCTGCAGGCTCAGCCTGTGACAGTGAGACCATGCCTCATCTGATATTTCTAAACTGTGTCTGCCAGAGCATCTCCTGGCCTGGGGACATCTGTTTGTTTGTTCACCGAATTGCTGCTACGCACGAGAGGCTGTTCCCCAAGGCCAGGGTCTGCATGGGAGAGGAGCGGCAGCAGGGAAGGGGGCCAAGCTTACACTGACTTCTTGCAGAGGCCGGGTCTACTAAGCTTGTACTACTGAATGAAGAACACCCCTCATCCACGCGTGCATGCGTCCATGGATTCACAAATGATTACCGTGTGCCTGCCATGGGTCATGTCCTACACCAGGTGCTGGGGATACGAGGTGAGCAAAACCAGACATGATCCCAGTCCTCGTGGAGCTAACAGTCAGGCTGCGGTGATGGATGACAGGTAACCACAGAGAAACAACCACGAAGGAAAGTTATATGGTGCTTTGAGTGGGTAGAAAGAGGGGATTTTACCTGGTCAAGGGAACTTTGGTAAAAGCTGGTCTTTGAAAGATAGGCAGGCAGGCAGAAAGGGGCAGGGGACAGGATTGGCTGGTGCAAAAGCCTTGTGAAGAGGCAGCAAGGTGACCCCAGGGGCGGGTGGCCGGAACAGCTGAGGGCATGGATGGGACCTTCCACAGAGAGGGGGGAGGAGAGCGGAAAGGGGTCGGCACTCCAGAGACAGAGGGACAGTGTCGGGAGGAGCAGAAGAGAAGTCAGGATGGGATCCAGTGTCAGAGGCAGGGAAAGATGCTTCCAGAATGAGGAAGAGGCCATGAGCTGAATGCTGCTCAGGGCTCAGCAAGTCATGGCTGAAGCAGGAACGGAGAGGAAGGCCCTTCCCAGGGCAGAGGCAGCCTGGGAAGTGGCTCTTGTGCTTTCTCTTCTCAAGAGCATTGCAAAAGTATGGACGAGGCTCAACTTGGGAGCTATGTCAGAGACTCACATCGATTTGGATGGTGCGAGATCACAGCGCGCTCCTGCTGGATGCCAGTGTCTGTGCGATTCTAAAGGACCTAAGGAAAATAGACTTTGCTCCTCAAACGTCGCCTAAGAGAGCTGGTTATAACAATGATGCAGAAAATGGCCTTTTTCTAAAGTGAAAAAAAGTAAGTGTAAATAAAAGAGGCCCTTGTCCTAAATGCCTCCCTGCTGACGTTTTGCTACTGCTAATTTCACATTGGAGAATACTCTTTGAGCGGCCTGCAGTGCCATGAGCACTGCATTTGCAAACGGAGTATCAGGGTTTGCTCCTGGCTGTGCTGTTTACTAAGTGTATACACGTGGGCTGTGCACAGAACCTCAGTTTCTACTTCGGTCCAATGAGCATAATAATGTGTCTCCCTCCTTGATGGTTCACGAGGATGAGTGAGATCATGATTTGTGAATTGCAAAGCACCATGCACTTGGAGAGGAGGGCATGAAGCCTTGTTAGTCACGCACATCTCGTTTAGAAGGGAGTGATCAGAGCCTCGAAGGAGGGTTGATGGGTGTATGGGAGGGGGGAGAGTACAAGAGGATATGGTGTGCCTGGGTAGGTGGCATGAGAGGGGGATGCCACCCAGGAGGAAAGGGGCTAGGGCCACCACAGGCAAAGTCTACTTCATCACCTTCTCCAGGGCTGGTCACACTGGCAGGTCACACTACCAGCCAGGGGGTGGGTGTTCTTTGGGAGAGAAGGCTCTTGCTGGACCTTTGTGGCTTGCCAGGGGAGAGCCCACTGGACTGCTGTAGCAAAGCCCCTGTCAGCTGTCAGCTGGTCCAGATGCCATCTGCCATCACATGTCTGTGCCCCATTCATCAGCCAGGTACACAGTTGGAGCTCATTTCAGGACTGCTGCACAAATGAGTCTTCCCATTTCAAGAGTGAGTGCCTGCATGTCCTCATGCTGTCTGAGGCGTATGGGGCTTGCGTGGCATGCCCCGCACACGGCAGCATGGACCCGGAGGGCAGCTCTGCATCCTGATTGACTCGCAGTGGTAGTCTGCTCTCCACATGAGGCTGAGGCAGGAAAATGCAGAAGGGAAGGCAGCCAGATGCATGTTTTCCTAGCATGATGCCTGGGCCAACTTTTAAAACTGCCAACTGCAACCCAACGACTGTACATTTTGAGCTCTTGTTCTACTTAGATTTACTAACCGCTCCTCCCCAAACAGTACTCTTTTTAATTCCATAGGATTAGGGTGAATGTACCCCTATGTCTGCCCATGGGAAGTGCACGTAGGGTTATAAATCTCCTTGGTGGAAAAGTAAAGTAAAGGAAGAGATGGGCAACATTTATAAATATTCCCTTAAGCTTCATGGCCCGAATAGCATAGTACTTGTCATACTGGGTTGTTGGGGTTGTTTGCTTATCTGGTACATTTGATTGTGAGCTCTCAGAGACAAGGGCTGTCTGTGTCTTAGTCACATTAGTATGCCCAGGTCCTAGCACATTACCTGCAACAAGAATAGGTGTCCAACAAAGGTTATATAAAGGAATAAGATGAACGATGATTTCTCTTGATATAGCCCAGTCACGTGCCCACTGACAAGTGGTAGTTGGCAGAATTGAAATATCTGCTTCCATTTGTGATCTGAAGGCTGGATTTACCTGGGCCATTGGATAGAAACTTGGAACACAAGTCTTCGGGCTTTTTTATTTTTTATGATGCCAACAGAAACATCCTCAGAACCCACAACAATGCATCTGCTAGGCTGGGTGTGTGACATCTTAATTCTTTATGTTTCACTGATTCCCAGGAGATTTCTACAAACGAATAGAATTCCTTTGGCACTGCCTTGCAGTAGAAACAAACAGGTCAGAGCTTCTGTGCAGAGGAAGCAGGTTTCGCGCAGTGATGGTTCACAGCAGTTTTTTTTTTTAAGGAGCACCATTTCTTTCCTGCATCTTTCAAACCCTGAGAAGATGAATAATGTAACATTGAGGTCTTAAGGAAATGTTTGCTAAGAAGGATTGGTGACCATTTGGATGATAAGAAAGTGCCTCTGATAAATCTGTACTGGACGTGGGGCATGCAAAACTGAGTTTTATTTGTACTCTCTGCTGCGATCTTGATGCTTTTATTGAAAATCTGAGAGACAGGGACCTTCCGAGGTGTCTTAGTGCAATAGAGAGAGATGTGCAGTCAGAGTCAGAAGTCTCAGGCTGGACTCAGGCTTGCCAGTTAGGGGACCTAGGGCATGCCATACAGCTTCTTGGCACTTTGCTTTCCTCCCTGTAAAATCACAGTTGTGTCTCTAAAGTTGTTGTGAGCATCAGAACAAAAGGGATACTGCTCAAGGAAATTAGTAAAGAATTATTTTATTTGATTGTCAGCTAGAAGCAATTTGTATCGTCCTTCTCCCAGGTGAAGGTGAAATTGAGATGGTAGAGTCTACTTGCAGACCTCTGTTGTTTCCCCTTTTCCTCTGTTCATGGAATTCTCTAGATCTGTTGTGCCTAAATGACTGTTCTCCCCACAGTTACTCCAAGCTCTATAGGTACACCTTCTTTTTCATTCTGCTTCTAGTAGAGTCTTTTAAACGTCATGTGCACACCACTGTTGTGTAATGGATGCGTAATATCCTGCTGTAGTCACAATGTATAGATATATACAAATGTGCTGCTTAAAAAGGGATTAAAGAGCCGTCTGAGCCAAATCAAAGACTGAACAAGATTTGGCATCAGATGCATGGTATGAGGAATGCCCTTTCAAAACTCTACTTGAGTGTATGCTGGATGGTCATGCAAACTTGGTTCTTATTTATTCATATGAAACATGAGAACAGCATCTTAATCTACCCTACCATGTGACATAGGAATGCCACGACAATGTGAGTGTAGAGAGTGTTGAACTCTTTGGATGTATGGTTAAGAAATAACTAGAACCAGAAATAGTATATGTGGACACAGACTGATCCATAAAGCAAGAAGTAAACCCAAGAACTAAGTTGAGCGTGGGCTAGTAAAAGATCCCATTTTAATAGCTGATGTCTGTCTTGACCCAGAGTGACCTCTGCTCTGTTTTGTTGTGATGAAAAAAATAGTAGCAATAGCCAGGAGATTAAGAAATTACGTGAAATAATGGTAAAAGCGGACTCCAAATTGACTGGAAGGAAGAAGACTTCAGTGTGCTTATATTTTTGAGATGATCACATTCAGGACAGATGACTATGATTCACAGTTTAGTTTATTTTGAAAGGTCTTTTAAACCTGAAAGTATGATTCTTTGGACGTCTCCCTTAGGACATGTTGGATTAAACACACATTCTCAAAGTTGTAATCAAATCAGAATCAAGACTCATAACTGTCAGTAATTTCATTTAACATCTAACATCCCATGATGGATGATTTATCAGAACTCTAAAACTGGAAGTAATTTTCCATTGTGCTTCACTCTGAAACATCCACCTAAGAAAGTTGCTCTAATAAGTAACATTCTGGCGGGGTCGATAAATGCACGCAGCTCATGAGGAAGGAGGGAAGGAAACCACCCTTTGATGAGCTTTCACCATGTGCTTCTACAGATTACGTGATGTGATAATTTCATTAAAACTAAATCGAAGTGTGAAATCCTGAAATTATGAAAGTCCTAATGGAGCGTTAATGACCAGGGTGAGACTAATGAGGCTTTGTGTGTTGCCAATTCTCTTTCTCCTCACATCCACGTTGTCAGAAAATCGTCCCATCTGTACCTTCGAGATGTACCAGGATGTCATCAGTTCTCATGCCCCACTGCTGTCCTTCAGGCCCAAGCACCATCCCATGTCCCTGGGATGCTGAGAGCCTGCTCACCTGGCTCCTCTGCACCCACACCTGCCTCAGAGTCAAACCCTAAACCCCCTCAGCCTGCACCATCCTGACCGCTGCCCTCCTCCCTCCCTTTGACTTACCTCCTGCTATTCCTCTGCTCTTAGTCACCGCTGACCCCCAGGGTCTAGAGCAATGTTGGGCACATAGATTCACAATAAGGATTTGCTGAATGAACAGATGGACGACAATTAACTGGACATTACCATGTGCTTGGTACTGTGACGGCCTCTTGTGGGTGGCAGATTTACCTTTAAAGGACAGATGACTATGATTCACAGTTTAGTTTATTTTGAAAGGTCTTTTAAACCTGAAAGTATGATTCTTTGGACGTCTCCCTTAGGACATGTTGGCAGATTTACCTTTAAAGGTAAATCTTGGTTCTTGTCCTCTTAAGGAGGGGGAATGTGCTGGCCAAGACAGGTGTGGCTCCCTTCTTTCATGCTCCTGTCCCTCTCAGCTGGAGCCAAAGCCACAAGCCCGTCTTGGCTGCTATGTTGGTGTCCTCCGGCTGTTGCAACAAATAACTGGGTGGCTTAAACAATAGAAATTTATTCTCTCACAGTCCCGGAGACCGAAGTTTGACATTAGTTCACTGGACTGAAGGCCACCACGAGCTCCAGGGGGGAATCAGTCCTTGCCTCTTCATGTCCTGGTAGCTGCCAGCGTCCCTGGGCTTGTGGCCACATCACCCCCGTGTCTGGCTCCAGGCTCACATTGTGTGTGTCAAATCTCCCTCTCCTTCTTCTTATCAGTGTACACATGATGGCATTTAGGGCCCACCCAGGTAATTCAGGATAATCTCTGTCTCAAAATGCTTAATTTAATCACACTCTCTGCCCCCATATAAGGTGACATTCACAGGGTCCAGGTACTAGGACGGGAATATCTTCTGGGGGCCGTGTTTCAGCCTGCCATGGCCACCATCCTTCCATGTCCACGAATGACGGCAGAAAAGGGAGAAGACTTTTCCACGAGCTCCAGTTAGAAAAGTCCTGACTCTGAGTGACCTGCCTTGGCCGCTCCAGATTCCTGAGCCAATGGGGGAGTGGGGCTGTGGGAAGGAGGGGGTGGGGCTGTCACTTGATTGGAGTGGGGGAAGGGACTGCTATTCCCCAAAGAAGGGCAGGGTGGAGGCTGCCGGGTAGACAAAAGCCATAGCTCCGTTAGATGGCACGTGGGGAAACACCACGGCACGAGGGAGCAATGTAACACAGTGTATTTTCCGCAGTCAAATGTTTGCAAATTCTGAGCGCCCGGGGAGCTCACAGGCTTGCAAGATGAATGAAGAAGGAACCCTTGCTGGGAACCAGGAGCACGTTTCCCAAAAGGAAGGCGGCAGGTTTATGCCTTTCCTGGAATCCTGCTCAGATTGGGCGAGAGGCGCAAGCCAGGGCTTAAAGGCATGGTTGTGTTGTTTGCGTTGTTTCCTTTCAGAAAGGAGACACCGTATTTCTAATTTCATCCGTTTACAATTCATTTGTCAATTTTTTCCCCCTCTCTGTAGAAGGACACAAATCTGGTCAGGTTTTGGGTTGTCCTGACGGAGAGCCGACTGTGAGTTCCGCCCGACCCAGTCTGTGAGGACGCCGGTCGCCGTCGCCTCCGGGGGCGCTCCGAGCCCGCGTGTCCCCGCGGGAGCTGACCAAACGCAGCCGCAAGGAGCAGCCGAGGCAGAGGTAATTTAAAAAAAAAAAAAAAAAGACAGACAGACATATGGAATGTCCTTAAAAAAGGTTCCTCGACAAAAACATACACTCATTCATTTGGTAAAAAATAAACATTACAGAAATGGAAGAAGGGAGGTCGGCTAGGTCCCTGGCCTGGATTATAAAGCGCGCTTAAAACTGTTTCCCTCTCAGCCGGCGTCACGCGCCCCGCAGGACTGAGCGCCAGGAGCGGGAGCCTCAGGACATTCTAAAAGCCCCTTCCTGGGCGCGCCAGCTGCGTGGGAAGGACGGGGCTAGCCGGGAACGGCGGCGCCGCGCGGGAGCGCAGGGTCCCGGCCCGCGACAGGCGGTATTTGGATGAGGGGCGAAGTGCATTCCCGGGCTTGGCAGCCACCGGGCGCGCCCGGTTGTCTGCCCAGCCAGAAATGAGAGGTTAGACAAGGGGACGGAATCCCCCGGCCCCTTGACCCGGCACGGCGACCACTGAGTTGCCAGAACCTCTCAGCCGGGATCCGGGGCGCCTCGGACCCCTGCCCCGCGCCCCGCCCCGGCCCTGGCCTCGCCGCCCGGCCCTGGCCTCGCCGCCCGGCCCGCCGCCCCGCCGGCCCCTCCTCGGCCCCGCGCCGCCGCCGGCAGGGGGCGCCCGCGCGCGGCTAAAAGGCGCGGCGGGAGGTCGGCGGCCTCAGTGGCGGAGCGCGGCGGCCGGTGCGCGGCCGGGAGCGATCGCCGCGGGGCTGGGGCGCGGCGGGCACTGCGCAGCGCGCGCAGACCAGACGGACGGCGGCGGGGACCCGACGGCAGCGCCCCCGCACCCCCGACTCCGGCCAGCGCCCCGACCGGCCCCGCGTACCCCGGCTCCCGATGGCCCCCGAGGCCGGGGCGCCCCCGCGCCCGCTGCCCTGGGCGGCGCTGCTGCTCCTGGCCGCGCTGCTCCCCGTCGCCTCCTCGGCGGGGGCCCCAGGTACGCAGCGCCCGCCGGCGGCCGGCTCTCTGCGCCCGCGCCGCTTCCCTGCCCGCCGCGCTGCTCCGGGCCCGCCGCCCCGCTGCGGGGCGCGCGTCGTGTCTCCAGCCTGTGCGCCCTCCTCGCTCGCCCCGCTTCGGCTTTGGCGCCGCACGCCGCGGGGTCCGCAGGCTCGAGCCCTCTAACTGCCGGGGAGATTCGGGCAAAGAGAAAGAAAAAAGGAAAACTCCGCGTTGTGGGGGAGGAAATGCCGTTGGGTGCCCAGAACGGCCCCGGGGCGTAGGTGCCATCCTCCTCTCCTCGCGTTCACCTGTCCCGAGGCGGGACGGCTGCTGGAGAGGGCGCTCGGGAGAGCGGAGGGAGGCAGGGAAGCAGGGCTGTTCTAGAAGGGCCCCGGGGAAGGCTGGAGCCGCCCCGCGGCCGGCCGTCGGGGTCTCGGGGCTCCGGGAGGACCGCGCTTTGGGAGATCCGCCCCCGGGAGCCGGAAGCCCGCGAGCCCCGGTGGGAACTTTCTGGAGCTGGGAGAAGACTTTTGTCTTGAGAGGAGGGAAAGTGGGAAAGTGCGCTCCAGGGAAGCTCGCCCTTCCCGGATGGACGGCTCGGGCTGGAGCCCGGACGGATGCTCTCAGGGAGCGGTGCTCTCCAGAAAAGGCTGGCGCGCTCGTGTCAGATTTCTTTCTCGTTCCCCGCAGAGAGAGACAAGTTTGCGGTGGTTTTTTCATCCCTATGCCTCTGATGGCCCTTGTTCCCACCCCCAGGTGCAGGCATTTTCGCACTTGAAACGGTGTGGCTTGTATTTATGTCATCGGCTGGTACAAATGCAAGAAGTAAACGTCGTTGATGCTGTCCACGTCCAGCTGTGTTAGAAAAATTCAGATGCTAGTGCAGTGAGGGTTACTTGCTTTATGATGCTGTTTAGTGTCTGTTTTGCTCTCTTACTACAAGGGTAAAGGGAGAAAAGTTGAGAGTCACGTTGCTTTGCGACTTTTTGGTGGATATATCATGCCTAATGCTCGGTTCACGTTTATGGCAAGTATTCTGATGGCCATGCCACTTTTTAATAAAAAGGCTGTGCCACAGCTGTAGGGTCTTTTCCCCCTCTGGTAGTGATCTCTAGGAAGGCATTCACTGAATATTTTGAACATTACTTGACAGGAATAAAACTATTTCAAAGTCTTCCAACACCCCCACCCACAACTCCTGGCTTTTGTTTTTCTAAGTTAAAATTTTCTGAGTGTTGAAAGAGTTTTTGTTTCAGAAAACAGTCAGAAACTAGAGCCAATGCTAAACTGGCTTCGTGATGATTACAGCTTTATTCCTTTGGATTCCTCTGCCACCTGCAGATGGGTTACCCGTTAGTGTCTGAAGGCAGGGTTGTTTGTGTGGCTCCCGGAATCCTGCCGAGTTCGGTGCTGTTCCTTCCTTTTGCCTTCTGCTCTGTAGATCACAAGCTGTGGAATGTCGGAGCTGGAATGCTTCCTGGCACTTCTCTCTGCTGTGTTGACGTGGGATCTGCAGTAAAATGATGACCAGACTAGAAATGGACAGAGGAGGACAAGCACATTTCAGAACAAGTATCTACCACATTTAAATAGAGAAACACACTTGGCAACCTGCAGATAGCTTCCAATGCTGTGGAAAAAAATCATGAGGCACGTAATCTGCTTCATGGGCTCCTTCTGATGCCAACATTATGGGCAGACTGCTCGCTGTCTCTGGCTGAAATAATGCAGGGACCAAGCAAGCTGCTTGTGTGAAACCCTCTCAGCCTCCTACTCCTTTGGGGCCAGACCCTCTGTAAGGAAATTGCCCAGGGTGAGCATAATAGTGGCAGACACTGCACTGCAGCTCCAGAGGGACTCTCCTAAAAGCAGACGTGATTTGCAGGACACACTGAAGTTCTAAACAAACCTTCAGCTTAGGATCGATTAAAACACAAAACAAATTAAATAAGCAATGCAATGCTCTGCACCCCAATCCATCCCTACACTAGGCTGCTATGCAAACATTAAGATCATCATGGTTCTTGCCAGTCTGATATGATACATTTTTCTTAAAAAACATGTATATATACATGCATGCACACATTTACAGTGGCTATCTTAGGGTGGTCAGATGTGATTTTTATTTTTTTCTTTAGAGATCCTTTCAGGGAATCTTTGAGGTCACAACTATTTTCAAAGTGGTATTAAGATGCTATTTGCCTTTTTCCACTGCGTTAGCATTTATACCAAGGGTGCAGAAGCTTGGTGGGTAAACTGCTGATGCCTTACCATTGAAGCCAGGCAAGGACACTGTAATGTGCTGGCAGCCATTGAATTTTTCTGGCCTTTGCAGTTAAAAAAAAGATTTGCCAGTTTCAATTAAGAATATCCTTGATGCCACAGTAAAATTATTAATTTTACCAAATCTTTACATCTTCAGATGCATGTCTTTTAAATATTTTGTGTAAAGAAATGGGAAGAACACAAAGCACTTCTGCTCACTACCAGGTTTAATGGTAACCCCAAGGAAAAGCACTTGTGTGATAGTTTGAGTTGAGGGTGAAATAGCTGCTTTTTTAATGGAATGTGGTATTTACCAAAAAGAATGCCTACAGAGAAACTATAATTATTTTGACTTGGGTATTTGGCAGACATTTTCTCAAAAATGAACAAAGAGAGCCAGCTACTTCTAGTAAAATAACTGCTGGTATTTCTTGCCAGTGATAAAATTTGAGCTTTCAAGTGACAATTAGAATTTTGCCAATTTGTTTCCACCACTGTCAGCTTGAAAGCTTCCCAATACTTAGAACCTTTTCTAAAGAGATAAATGGTGATATCAATGAATGTGATTTATAAATACATTATAAAATGTGTCAACATGTGCATGATCTCCCTAACCAAGTGAACCAATAAATCCAAATGGCTAGTGTATAGTGTTACAAAAATCTTGCGTGAGTAAAAGATCCATCCAAAGTCCATGACAGCCCAATGGAGTTTTACTGTAACAAAATGTGAAAAATTCATGATGTGGTTTCAGATTCTACAGTGGAACTAACCTTTAAGAAACTACTACTTGATGAGTTTTGGTGTAGTATCAAAGATTTTCCAAAAAATTTTTTCCCTCTCCCAGGTTTTCCAAATTTATCCAGAAAGGCTATTGAAATACTTTTCCAACTGCGTATCTGTGTGAGGCTGGATTTTCTTTAACTGAAACAACATATTGCAACAGATTGAATGCATAAGTAGATCAGAGATCTATTAAAGAGATTTGCCAAAATGTAAAAACAATGGCACTCTTCACACTATTTCTTTTTGTTTTGGAAAACAGTTTTCATAAAAGTAAAAATATGTTTTTTATGCCAATACGTAATGGTTTATCATTTTAGAATGAATTAATAAATTAACTTTTCTTAGTTTTGATTCCTAGTACAGTAGGCAAGGATAGATAAAACTCACATAAACATAACCTCTGTGGGATCCTCACAAATTTAAGAGTAGAAAGGAACCCAGAGAACAAGAAGCTTGAGAGCTGTTGGTATATACAGAGGGAATTAGATTAAAAAATCAAGATGCCTGGGTTTGAGTGGCAGTGCTGTCAGGCACTCACTGGGGACCTTTGGCTACTCTCTGCTCTGGGACAAAGCACGTGAATGGAGATTCCTTCCACCTCTGAAGGCCCTTAGAAGCTTTCTGGTGGCCCAACCTGCCTCCAGCTCTGTAGAGTTTCCCTGTCACTTTTGTCATCCTTGAGAGGAGGTGGTGAGCCTTTCCTTTTATCTTGTGCATTGCAGCCCATCAATGAGAGATGGAAGACCTGTTTTATTCCTCAAGTGAGCATGAAATTCATTACCGTGGAATTAGAGGTTGCAGTAGGATTGCAGTGACAGTTCACATCCCTGGAAAGTTATCACCAGACAGTTCCAGAGCATTATCAATATGTCCTACCAAGACCTTTCATATCTATTTAATATATTTAAGTCATAAAGTCTCACTCCCTGAAAATAGGAGGGGGGGAGAGGGTAGGGAGTGTGTTAGTTTCCTACCGCTGTTGTAGCAGATTACCACATATTTAGTGGTCTAAAGCAACACAAATTTCTTACCGTACAGTTCTTGAAGTCAGAAGTCTGAAATAGGTCTCACTGGCTAAAATCAAGGGCTGCCTTCCTCCTGGAGGCTGTGGGGGAGAATCAGTTTCCTTGCCATTTCAAGCTTCAAAAGGTGCCCACATTGCTCACTTGGGAGGACTTGCACAGGACATCTTTGGGGGACCGTTATTCTGCCTATCCCAAGGGGAGAGGGTGGGGAGAGGAGCCTAGAAGCAAAGGTTTCAGGAGAGGCCCCATTGCTCTTGGCTGATTAAGGAGCAGACCTCTTTTCATTGTCCCCTTGGAACTTAGGGATTTCTTGAGTTGTAATTAAACCTCTGTTATCAGGAGCTTTTATTTCAGTTGGAAAAATACAAGGTAGGGCCTGTAATCTTAGCACTCTGGGAGGCTGAGGCAGGAGGATCACTTGAGCTCAGGAGTTTGAGACCAGCCTGAGCAAGAGTGAGACCTGTTTCTACTAAAAATAGAAAAAATTAGCCGTGATCACTTGAGCCCAGGAGTTGGAGACTGCGGTGAGCAATGATGAAGCCACTGCACTCTACCCGGGGCAACAGAGCGAGGCTCTGTCTAAAAAGAGAGAGAGAGAGAGAAAGAGAGAGATGAGTATTCCAAGGTATAAAAGTGAAAGAGAGAATAGAATATGTGTGTATCTATTTACTTGTAAATGCATAGGGTATTTATGTTAGGTTACACATGAAACTGCAGACTTTGCTGGCTTTGGGGAGAACTGGGTGGCTGGCTGGGGGACGGCGGTGGGTGTTGTTCCATCCGTATCTTTTTACCAACTTTAGCAGATGTTAGAGCTTTGGGAGTCAGGGAGGTGTCCATTATTCGCCTGAGTGAGCATCCTGCTTCCTTTCTGCTAAAAACTCTTCCTTGTCTCCCGAAGACCTGCGCCTTTCCCCCCCCCCCGGCCCTGGCGCGCGGCCGCGCTGGCGCCCTGCGGCCCTTAGGGGGCGCTCCCGGCCTTCCGGAGGCGGCTCCGCCTCCTGCCGGCCCCTTCCCTGCAGGCCCGGGATGGAGAGAGGTCCTCGGCGGGAGCCTGGGCTTCAGAGATAAGGAAATGAGGACAAGCCTTCAGTTCTCACGCATTGTTCCCTGGGTGCTTGTCTTTTGGCAGTTTTGCTACTCATTGGCGCTTCCTTGAGACGCTCACTGATAAGACTTGCAATGAACGGCTGTTAGCAGCTTTCAGCATTGGTAGGAAAGGAAATTGAAGCCTAAACCAGGGGTCCCCAATGCCTTAGCTGCTGGGGTGCCCCTGGCGCCTCTGCAGGCCCCGCTAGGGCTGCAGCGGCGGGAAGGTGGGGCAAGGATAGGGGGTTCCGCCCCGGTGCCTGCCTCCCTAGCCCTGACTGTCCCCTCTCAGCCTCTCCCCTCCTCCCTCAATTGTTTGCTTTTGTATCAAGGGAGAATATTATAATTATAAATAATACCTGTTTATGATAGTTATATATAGTATTATTACTATAATTATAACAATGCTACACTTGAAATATAGCAAAATAACTTGAGAGCTGTTCATGTTGACTAGAGAAGAGATAATACGTTTTTCTATTTATGTCTCCTATGTGCAGGGGAAATTATGGTTCAATTATGGCATTGTCATAATCTATACGTAATTCTGTTTTCATCTTTATGAGTTCTTAGATGCACATTTTTATTTCCTTTTAATAATACATGGCCATTTAAAGTGTGGTGGAGTTTGCCGTTTCTCTGTATGTTATGTCATTTAATTGTCACAGTAACCTTGTGAGGTTGCTAACATCCTCGTCTCACTAGTGTAGGAACTGAGTTCCGAGAGGCTGGCCGGCTTCCCCGAAGTCCGCAGTCCAGTAGGCGGTAGTCCCGGGATTTGGACCCCAATCTTCTGGATCCAAATCCCACACTGTCCCTGCAGACCACCCCGGCTCTTGTTGGTTTGAGTTCACTGTGTGGCCTTTGTTTACTTCTCCAGGCTGGGTGTGAGTGCCAGCACCCACATTTCTATGTGCTCAGAACACCCTTCTGAGTCTATTCTTGTAACATCACCGTTGGCTGTTGAGAAATGATTCTCTGACACACAGAGCTGTGTTGAACTCGAGTAGGGCTTAACTTGAGATGAAGTTGCAGTGAACCTATTCCCTGTTACAAAATAGATTTTGCCTGTGGATACAAGCTAGGTCCTCACTGTGAGAAGCAGGCTTTACTAGGGGGTCCTGTTAAAACCTGCCCTGGCAGCTCCCAGAGGCTGGTGCTCTGTGTCTAACTGATTGTGTAAACCCTGCATGCTAAACACAGTGGCTTTCTGTGAGTGCTTGATCCTGGGGATGGAAATCGCAACTTTGAACCCCTCAGGAATATATTTTAACCGGAAGGCTCTCAGAAGCCCCACCACCTTGTGCTAAGACATTCAGGTTTGTTTACTGGACCACATAAGTCAAAGGACAAAGCTGAGAAACCTTAGTTGCTAACCTGTAGGGTTGACACATTCCTGCCTCTCATGGCGGTGGTGAGGCTGACACTATTAATAATGGCATTAAAGTGTCTTGAACTTTTCAGAAGGAATGTGTCATTTAAATGCAGGCCTTTGTTATTGAGGGACTTTTTTTATAGTGTCACGTCTCTTCATCCAGTTTATTAGGTCTTGACTCAGCCACTGATTTGGCTGTGTGACTTTGGGCAAGTTGTAACTCTTCAGGCCCCAGTTTTCTTATCTGTAAAATGAGGGGATTGACCTGGGTATTGTTAAGGGCCCCTGAAGCTCTAACTCTGTGGCAGTCTCCATATGAAGGATGTCCATTCAGTCAGTCAGTCAGTCAGTCAGCAAGTGTTAATACGTGTCAGATGCAGGGTGCCAAGTCAGCTAAATGTAGTCCCTGCCCTCAGAGAAGGCACAGGCAGGGGAGTGGCGGGGCGGGGAGGGTGAGCACAGATGGCGATGTGTGATAGGACAGAGCAGTACAGGTGCCTTGGGGGTGAATTAACTGGAAGATCAAGGTGAGAAGGTGCCTGCCACCCACAGTGAAGACCTAGCTTGTATCCACAGGCAAAATCTGTTTTGTGACAGGGAATAGGTTCACTGTAACTTCATCTCAAGTTAAGCCCTGCTCGAGTTCAACACAGCTCTGTTTGAGCTGGGCTTTGAATAGGGGCATAGGCATCAGCTGGAGAAGGAAGGCGAGAAAGGACATCTCAGATAGAGGAACAGACATTCAGGCTTGGAGGCATAGGCAGCAGCCGGCTCAGGAAGCTCCTGAGTTTGTCCTTAATCCAAAGTGTCGGGGACAGTTGCAGGAGGGTCTGCAGTGCACCACTGGGTGGGAGGTTGTGCAGGCAGCCGAATGGAGGAGCGCTCCGGGCTCTGGCCAGAAGGGGCAGTGGAAGCTTCCATTCATTGTGTTTGGGGGCTACTTTTGTATTTGCTTGCTTACTTTGGGATTTGGGGGTTTCTTGACTACAATATAGACCAAGTCAGCTACTAGCTACTGTCTTTACCTTTAGTCCTATCTTATTTGAAGAAGCTTCTTTGTTTCATGTTTTCTGAAATGGCTCCTACATTCTAGAAAAATCCCACTCTGGAAAAGGTTCCAGGGTGCCGTGGGTCTCATGCATTCAGGTGTGAACAGTCCAGTAGGATTTATAATTAAGGTAAGAGTCCTGGATGGTGGAGTGCGGTTGGGTTTGAGGTCGTAGGTGGGTCTGTGGGCAGAAGTGCAGTTTCCAGGTGGAGAGCCTATGTGAGTAATTTTAGGAGTTCATTGGGAGGGGTGGTAAGTAACTTGGATTAAAGAGGAAATCAATGGATATAATTTATTTAGATTTTTATGAAGTCTGCAAACAGAGTGGAGATGAACACACATTGCTCTAGGAGAAGTGCGGATAATGGGTCCCTTAAGCACCAGTGCTGTGGCTGGAGCATTTATAAGCAATCTGAGACTGGTGCGCAGTGACAGCTCCTACTTTGTGATGTCCCACGTTTGTCTGGAGATGAAGTCTCACCGGCAGTCACCCTCGGCAGAACTCACAGGGCTTGGTGGAGTGTGACAGGTGTGGCCAGGGCAGAAGTGGTCATGTGTGGTCATGTGTGGTGTCCGAGGAGCTTACGAGAAGCCACTGCAATCAGGTGGGACTTGGGGGTCACTGTGAGCCGCCTGCTAAAGAACCAAATGTTTTGACAAAAAAGCTCCATGAAATTTGCTCCCCCCTCCCGCAGGCGAATGCCCCAGGGGATGGTGGGAGACGCTGCACAGGCGCAGCCTCACAGGGAAGCGCCCTCTTCCTCACAGTGCGGTATAGAATGAAATCCCCCCCGCAGAGCTGGTGGGCGGTGCTAGTGATGAGGACTGAGAGGTGTGCCTTTCGCAGAGAAGCCAGTGTGGCTGCGTTGATTGTAGCTCAGTGTCAAAGCACGCATCAAGTTATCCTTTCTCAGTAACCAATTCTGGCAGAACCTCCAAGACATAAGGGTCAGGGTTTTAGACTTCACCATAGGCTTAAAAGCCTATTTTTTGAGAAATGACGTTTAAATGTTTATTTTAGTATAGTTGTAGATTTTAAACCTTTGACATCTTTGAGGGGCTTCCTCAAGATCAAAATTTTAAATTAAGTCTTTTTGATCTAGAATTAACTGTGGGATTTTCCTGTTGAGCCCCTGGAGTGCATCAAAGGATGTATTTCTCATTGTATAGAGATATTATTGATTCATTAGGCTTCCTTGGTAAATGGTATGGGGAACATTCTCAAATGGTAAATGATGCTAGATCTTCTTTAAATTACATTTATGGGTATGTTATTGATGTGAATGTTCCAAAATTGTATATATTCATAGAAATCTAATATGTTGTCCATCATAATTTCATTTGTTGTGTTAAGGTGTTGTATGCCACAAAAATAACCAAATTTCCTTCTTGATTGCTGATTATAATGAATTTCCATCATATTTTTAACCATGGCTCTCCTGTCCCTGTCATTCACAGTTATGATTAGTCTCTAAAGACATTTGCCATCAGATTCGTGGAAAAGTCTCTTAAATACAGGTTTCTAATAACTATAGGGTCAAAGAACTAAAAACATTTTCAGAACTCTCATAAAGAAACTGATGCATTCATGAAACTACTAATCAAGATCAAGCAAAACAAAAATTAATTACATGAGATTAAGTAATTGATAATGTTTTCATGGCTTTTACTTAAAACATTGTTGGTTCTTTACTTAAGTATATTGTTTTCCAGATTTAAGGAGATTTTCTCTCTTAAGCTATCTATGGTTTATAGCAATTTGATGAAGTCTGCATTTGTGAACAAAGGTGGAAACTTTCTCTCTATTTGATTCCTCCATAATCTGGAAATTATTCACGAATATTCTTATGGCAATATGGTTAATTACGTAATTTCAATAAAAATATGCTCTCTCTTTATAGCAGAATACAATTAGAAACATTGGCATGTCACCAAAGCTTTGACTGATATATCATATTTGAAAATTTACATAGAATACCTGGCTTCAAGGGTCCCTTGCTGTATAGTAAGTGAATAAAAGTTGTCACTTCCAGACAGGCCCAGAAACCCTAAGACTGCAGGAGGAATCTAAAGTCTGCCTTGGTTTGGCTTCCTGGCCTCAAGAGGTTTTTAAATCTAAGATTCCTATATGATCAATGTAGAAAAAAAGTTATATTTCTAAAGAAAAATTATAATACACCCACTATTAAATTGTTAGTCCTGTGCCTATTTTTGAGTTCTTGTTATCTACCTGTAGACTAGACTAGATCCTGAATTCTTCTAGATTCCACCAATCCAACTTTCTTCCATGAAATTATTGAACATGGGAACCGCTCTGTTCCTCAAGCCCTATAAGCTAAAACTAAATAAATTTTAAGGGACAAGTCTCATGCCTGCTGTATGGGCCCCACCAAGAGTCGACCAAACTGCTCCATGCTATAACCAGAGACATTCAGATAGCAAACCAGGGTGAAAAGTTGACGACTTCATGCTATAGACAGCTTTTCCCAAGACGCCAAAACAAGACTCCATATCATGAGACTCTTACCCCCTTAATGCAACCTTTTTCACTTGAAACTTTAATGGTGTAATTAAAGTTTCACAATCAGTAGCTGCTGCTGATAATGTGACAGAACCTGACCTAAGAGATCCTTTAGTCCACCTAGTAGACTTGTCCACCTAGTAGACACCTTGATGACATCTGTAATACAGTTGTTGCTCATTCCCTGCTTTAATTCAGCCTAGTCATGGCATAATTAAAATTGCTCTATATTATCTGTTGGTTAAATAAGGAAATGTCTGTGCTATTGTGAATACTACATACCTAATCTTGACAAATTCCTCAGGGGAAATTGAGACCCCATATAAAAAATTTAAAAACAGGACACATGGTTACAAGAAGTCTCACCTAATTCCCCACAGCCATTTGATTTATTCAACTGGTTGCCTTTAAGCCTAGGTCGATGGCTCAAAATTATTATGCAAACTGAGATTATCATTTTACTTTGTATTTTCCTTTCTAAACTTTGTATCTGTTACTTCTTAAATTTCTGCAAAAGCACAACATCTAACAAAATAATGCTGGCACAGTACTTTGAAATGATACCCAGTGCCTGTCACTGAGAGACAAAAAATGGACTCCAGGCAGACTTAGCCATGCCCTCTCTTGTTGCTCAAGTGTGGCTGAAAGTGTTGTGACACTGATTCCTGGTCACCAGTCACTTCCCATTGACATGGGACCAGACTAGACCAAACCAGGACAGGTCCATCCCGACATGGAGGGATAATCAAAACCTAAAGACAAGATGATGGATCAGCGATGCTTTCAAAGAAGGTTCTTGATCAGAAAGGGGAAATGTATAAGTCGTCAAAATCAAAATGGAATCACTTGTGTTAAAAACCATGACAATTAGAGCCAGGAAGAGCCATGCAGGGAGGGTTCTCATGCATAAATACCTGATAACAAGAACCATCACAGAAGACTCCGCAAAAACCACAGCACAAAGGCCATCAAAACCTTACACAGCTAAAATATTTTTGCAAGGACCTCTGCCCAGCAACTGCTTCTCTAACCTCAGAGTGGCATCTCCTTCTGTATTTATCCTTGTAGCCAAGACAATATGTACCCTTCACCCAGTTTTCCCCTAAAGGCGACACCCTGCATAACTGCCGTGCATCATCCCAACTAGGAAAGTCGAGGTGCACATTTCCATGAGATGGGTCCCCCGTGCTACCCGCATGTGGCCACGTTTACCTTCCTGCCGTGCACCCCACCCACTGTCTGTTCTCCCACTCTGTAATTTTGTCATTTCAACTGTTCCATGTAAGTTCAATTGTACAGTATGTAACCTTTTGAGATTACATACTCAATACTCAGTTACTCAATTACTCAATACTCAATACTCAATTAAATACGTAATTTGAGATTACGTACTCAATAGGTGAGAGCCTATTTTAAAAAAGTATTTATTTTGCCCATTCTGCTTGTCATCACTACGGTTAGCTGGCAAATGTTTTTGTGTGAGTGGAGGTATCGTATATAATTTGGCTTCTCAGGAAAGTGTCTATACCACTCTGGTCCAAGCTACGTTACCTGTTACCTGGATTATTGCAGGAACCTCTCTCTAGTCTCACTGCTTCTGCCCTCGCCCCCACACTTTGTTTGGTCTCAGAACAACAGCTGTGGTGACTCTCATGAGGCATGATGTCAAAGAGCCTTCCAGTAGCTTGCCACCTCCCTCAGATATAAACCAAAGTCCTAACAAGTTTTCAAGTCCATATGTGATCATTTCTAACCACTCCCTCCCTCGCCGTCAGCTCCAGCCTCCGGCCGCCGTGCTGGTTCTCTAATGTGCGAGGCCTCTTCCAGCCCCAGTGCCTTTGTACCTGCTGTTCCCTTTGCCTGAACAGCTTTTCATGAACATCTATGGGCTGATCCCTTCTTCAGGCTCTTTATGCAGCATCTTCTCATGAGGCCTTCCCTGAGCCCTCCCTGCCTTTAACAGTGTAATCCTAACCCTACCCACTACCCACCCCCAGCTTGTCTTACCCCTGCCTTGTGTTTCTACACACCCTCATGACCACCTTTCATTTCACATATTTTTATGGCTTATTTGATAATTGGCCATATTCTTCTGCTGGAATGTAACCTCCATGAGGGCAGGACATCTTGCTGGTTTTATTCACCACTGTATCCTCAGTGCCTAGAAGGCTGTCTGTGAATAGCAGAAGCTCAGTGAGTGCTTGCTGAATGGGCGGATGTGCTCTCTTTGGTGTGGATTACATACAGTGTGGACTAAACATATTAATGTGTGTTGACCTGCCACCAGCAGGATATGGGGGTGGCGATGAGTGTGGGACAGTCCCTTGCATCCCTCTCATCCTAACCATGTGGTGTCAGCACGTGTGTTATGATGCCTGTTGGTTTGTGTTGGAATTCCCATCTGCAGCTGGGTGGATGATTCCGTTTATGCAGGATGTTCGTGTCCTAGGGCTGTTGTGATAAAGTGCCACAAACTGAGCGGCTTGAAATAACGAATTTATTCTCTCACAGTTCTGGAGGCTGGAACTCTGAGATCCCCAGGGCAGGCAGGGTCGGTCATGCTTTCTCTGAAGACTCAGGGAGAGGGTCTTCCCTCACCTCTTCCCAGCTTCTTGTGGTTTCCTGGGCTTTTAGACACGTTGGTCCAATCTCTACCTCTGTGAGATACGGAGTTCTCCCTGTGTTGTCTTTTTATAATGCCACTGGTCCTACTGACTTTCCAAGTTTTTATATATCAAAGACTTCAAGGTATTTTTGGGGGGAATACAACTTAACCAACAGCATATGGTGTGCGTATCAACATGGTTCCTTTGCAATAGGCAAGCGAGTTCATGCGGCGTCGGGCGCTGGGACTAGGCGAGAGGAGGGAGGCGTTGCATTGTGTGTGCCGAACTTCCACCCAGAGTTCCAAAGGCCTGCGGACATGCGAGTGGGCTTAATTCTTAGGTCAAGCCTGGCGAGGTCCTTCGTTGATAAATAATAAGTAATTAACTCACAACTTCTGTGGGCAAGGCACTGGGCTAGGCTCTGAGGCACAGGTTACAGAGATTTACTAACGAAGTTGGGATCCATGTGATATAAATGACAATCTAATGTGATCAGTGTAGCAATGTAGGATCATCTAGTACTTTCTAATCCACTTCTACATGCCAGATAGTGTTTTTGATGCACAGAGAATTGTAAGATCAGCGAGAGAAACCACTGAATTGTCTGAGGACTTTGGTGGATGTACTTTGGTGTTGACTCAATCTACATTTTTTTTTTTTTATTCAGTAAAAGTTGGGATGTGCCATTGTCTTTTTTTTATTATTTTAGTTTTCCTTTTAGTTTAGATTGTATTCTCTAGTTGAGACTTCTAGGTGACGAGATGAAGGCAGCCTCACTCTGCCACAGAATGTCCACAGGCCACGGGTCTGACAGCCTTTGACCTTTATGTTATGGAAAGCCGCTCCATTCTTTTTCTCCAGTAACACATGCCCTGGCCCCACTCTGGTTTTTAATATCATCTCCCCCCCAAACCAACATTTCCTTCTACTATGATATTTTCATATAGACTGGAAGAACTGAAGCATCTTCTCATGGGTATTAATTCTCAGCACCCACGTAGTACCTACCGACATGCAAGCAAACCACACCCAAAGCATGCCAGGCATCGGGCTGGTCCTGTTTTCACAGCTGCATCACAACTGCATTTTCCACTCTAACGCTAGGGAGGATGGGGACTAGGAGACAAAACGCTGTATATCATCTGAACAGATGTGTGTCCTTCTTGCAGGGCGCGAGCGTTTTGACTTGGGGCCCATGGGGTGAGCTCCGTGGAGTCTGTTAGCACTCTGAAATTGTAGTGAGTTAAACAATTCACAGCATTTTGAGGGGAAAAGACCAGGCTGAGTTGCAGCAACAGAGAGGGCTTGGCTAAGTGTCCTTTTGGAATTCAAGCCATGGAAAGCAGCGGCCCATGGCTTCCAAACATGGGGAAAATCTCTCGTCAAGGTTCTCATTGAATTCGACCAGTGCCGTCCTTTGTTCTCTGACCATCCTGGCTGTGGGAGGACTCCCTTCCTCCACCCTCTGGGCCCTGCTGCTGTGTATTATTGGGGGCACTCAGCTGATATCCAATGTCCGATCCCTCGCTCTGCTCTTCATGAGGCAAGACAGTGCTTCCCTTGGTAGATGGAGGACTGTTGCCTTTCTTATAGATCTTTGAATTAATTCATTTGTATTATCAGGACTTTGCCTTGCTTAGTAGCCGCATGTTGCCCAGTCAGATAGAATATTCATAGATGTTTACCTTTGGAGGTGGGGGAAACGCTTTGAGATTTGACTGGGTCTAGCTGTCTAGTCATGTAAAGTACCGAAGCGGATTCGCAATCTAGAAGCAGATTGAAGAGGGGAAATTTAATCAGATTATCTACGTTTCCTTTCAACTCTCAATTCTAATTCAAATGTATTAGCCGAGGTTAGGGAACAGGAAGACCCAAACCCACTCCTGCTGTGTGAGGAAGGAGAGCTGGTGGAGCACCAAGTCCTGGGAGTCACACTAGCTCATTTCGTGTTGGGTTTTGATTGATGAGATCAGCCGTTCTGTGGCTCTGATTCCTAGTATTGATATTATCTCACATCTGTTGAGTGCTTTATGATTTTATTTCATATTTTATTCTTGCATCAATCCTATGAGGTAGGTAGGGTAACTGTAGAAAAGGAACTAATTACATTTTATATTTGCAGAGAGATGCTTTAGTGGTGTATTTGCTTTGTTGGGGGGCCTTGAACAGTAGTGGGCGATCCAGTTACAACAGGGGAAAAATAGGCTTTTTTATCCTTGACTTGATAGTGATGGGCATTCCCTTCTTCTTGAAATCTCTCTTTTCCTGGCTTCCACGATGCAACTGGTGTCCCGGTTCTGCTCTTTATCACTACTAATTTCAGGCTTAGAATGTCTTCTCCTCCCCCAGTGATCCCTCAGGCGTCTGTGTTCTTTGGGTTCTGTGGGAGATGTCGAGTCCACAGCTGGACACACGGGCACACAGAGGGGAAGCCAGGCTGGAGTTGTGAATCCAGGAGCCGTCCGCACGTGCCTGGTATTTGCAATCCCAGGACCAGGTTTGCTAAGCTGGGGAGAGAGGGCAGAGGAATGCAGTAGAGGAGAGGGAGGACCAGGGCTGGGCTCTGAAACACTCCAGCATTTAGGGTTCTGGCAAAGGAGGAGGTGGCGGCGGCAAGAGAGACCAAGAGGGAGAGGCCGATGTCGATGATGTGGAGGAGAAACAGAGAGTGGGTGTCCTGGAAGCCAGTGCTCAGGGAGGACGGGAGAAGAGATGCCTCCAGGGGGAGAAGCAGTCAGCGGTCATTGGAAATAGAGGGAGCTGAGGACCAAGAGATGAGGATTTGGAATCTTCTTGACATCCACAAGATCTCATTCGGTGCAGTGAGCTCACGCATCTCCATGACTTCAGCTGCCACTGGTGGCTTTCAGTTCTATGTCTTTGGTTCCGATTATTCTCCAGGTCTACATTTGCTGCTTTTGGTTATAATCATAGCCAAGCGGCAACAAAGTGTGGTAGAAAGAGCATGGTCTACGGCTTCTGATAGGTCCGAGTTTGACTGCTATCACTTACTAGCCGTCCGCCCTTCAACAAATCACTTAACTTTCTGAGACTCAGTTTCCTTATTTATAAAAATGGGGATACCAAACAGTGTCGTCATGGTGGCTAAATATTTATGATGATGTAGAACTCTTTTTTAACCACTTCTGTATCCCTAGTTTCTAGTTTAGAATCTGACGCATAGTAGGCACTTAATGAATATCTGTTGGAGTGAAATGGCTGGCAGTAAGTATTCAACAAATGCTCATTTCCTTTCTTCTCCTTTGCTTATATATTTTTCCTTTGTCACAAATGCAGTGTACACACTGCAAAACTCAAATTCTTTGCTCATTAGGTGTGCTGTGTATTTTTCCCTCTTTATGATAGATTATTTGCCTGTGTCCATTCATAACCATTAAGTGAGTATCTGAAATACTGACAAAAATGCTCCCTTAGCAACTTAGGTCATCACCAGGTCTGGCTGGTGGCCGGCCAGGCTCTTGTCGTGCCTGTCTCATCTGCTCTGTTTCACAACTACCTCTCCACAATATTTCCTTGGCCTTTCATCTAAGGGTATTTTTCTGGGAGCTTTCTGAGTAATATAAGTGGTGATTCTGGGGACAGTAATGCCCAAGTATTTAACATAGTTAGACAATGACTTTCACATTTTGGGAAAAGGAATGAATTTTCAGAGAGTTTTTTTTTTTTTTTTTTTGGCTGGTATGTCAAACAGTTTATAGTAGGCTGAGTTTAAGCTGGACCAGCAAACAATGGTAATTCTTTAAGAAACTATTTCTTGGTTACAAATTGAATTTGAAGAATGTGCAAAAGATCCCACAGAAACCTGGAAAGTCCTGGTTTCCAGCTGGGTCTCTGACGCCCGTTGATGGCAGGCACGAGCCTGTTCCAGCTACAGCATCTGCTCTTCAGGGCCTTTTCCCCCTTATTGTTGCTACAAATAAATGTGCCTATGGAATCCCTCCACTTCCATTTTCCTAAACTGTTCTGGAAAGCTGGTAGTTTCTATGGGGAAAAAATCTTATTTTCCCCCCTCTGGAACAGTAGCTTTTCCTTACCCTTGTTCCTGAATAAAATGGCCAAGAACTTTAAAACCTCAAATCCTAATGATCAAATTCTGCCAGCTCTGCTGGTTAAGTCCCTTCTAATTTCTGGCTGCGTCGTTTTCTGGACAGATGAACTTCTCAAGTCAATGGCATACTGACAGGTAAGCATTCACATTGTCAAAATTAAATTCCCAGAGGGGATCCCTTAAAAACAACAAACAGAAAGAAAATTAAAGTTAAAACAAAGCATCTCTCCTTTAGAAATCAAGAGGAAAGGTGACTTGATTTTAAGGATCTGGAAGTGACAATGTTAGGTAGCCATGGAGCCATGGATTGGGCTGCTGTCCACATCTGTGACTAACTGTGGCTAAACACATGAGGGAAATGTTTATCTCACTTACCAATAAACCTGGGGGCAGAGAGACCGGGTCTGGCCCAGGGCTTTAACAAGGCTGTCATGGACCAGGATCATTCTCTTTTTCTGCTTTGGCTCTGTCATCATTCTCAGGCTTGTCGCTTCATGTTTCGAGATGGTGGCTGCATCTCTGAGTGTCATGCTGACATCCCAAGGGAAAAAAAGGAGGAAGATACAAAAGGCCACGAGCACATAACAGCAGAGCCTCTAAAATGCTTTTTGTGGAAAAGGCAGCAGTAACTCCTCATATGTGTAGTTGGCTAGATCATATGGCCACCCTAGCTGCAAGGGAAGCTGGAAAGTCATGACTGAATGTTTAGGATCCCAGCCTCTATGGTAGAAGAAGGTGAGGGAGAAAGAAATTGGGAATGGCTTTTGGGTAGACAATCCACAGTGTCAACCACGGTGGTTTCTGAATTTGATGTAAGCTGTTAAACTGTTATAAATTAGCTGGGAACCTTGGTTTGAATGGAACTAATAAAAATCCAGATGAAAACATCCCAGAAAGCATCTTGAGGGAGAAGGCAGATTTATTTTAAGAATACTCTCTGGGCAAATCACAGTCCGTCCAGTCCTGTTAGCTTGAGAATTTGATTTTAGTGTTGCCCCTTGCTGTTTATTTTGAAGTAGAATTGTTCCATTTTTGTGTTTTTCTGCTTTGCAGATCTTTTCCAAGTGGGGAAGGAGGGAGTGAAGTAGGGAGATAAAGAAAGGGACTAATGTATAATAAACTATATTCATGAACATTCTTTCCCTTCTTTCCAATTTCCGCCCAAATACAAGTAAACAAACAACCTAGTATCTAAAACATTCTAGGCTGAGTTTGTCCACCAGGAGCCATTCACCCAGGCGCTATCGGAGCCCATCCCAATGCCGGCTTTGTTTGCCAGCATCGGGGGTTGTGCAGGTGGTCTCGGGTGGAGGTTGGGGGCCGACTTCTGAGGTGAGAGGACCAAGGGGGGAGAGAGCTGCCCAGGTCCAGTGGGGGCTCTTTCCTTAGGAAGTGCCCATGTGCTGGCGGCACTGCCTGGCAGCCCCCTGCGTTGCCGCTTGTGTGCAGCACCCAGGCAGAGCCAGGTGACAGGGGGATGTGAATGCAGTAGACTGAGGATCACCCCGACATGCAGCCACTTGAAACGTGCCCGAGGTGGAAACTGCTTGCACAGAAGGTGCTGGTGGCGCTGGCAGTCTGTCGGGGAGAGAATCATACCCTGACAGTCTCCATTTAAAGATGGCTACCCTTGGCAGGTGGCTCCCCTTGGAGATTTCAATGGCTTCACCATCTGGCTTCTTTGAGCGGCTAAAGAAAAAATGTGATTCACAATTGTATTCAGTGACTGTTTAGTGCCCTATGAGCACGTTGGCATGTATGTGTGTGATTTGGCCTTTTAGTCTGAATAAATTGATGCTTTGTTGTTGTCAAAACGCTGGAAAATGCCAGAGGGGCTGGAGACGACCGCAGGGAATTCAGGTTTAGTGGAGGTGGCTGGAGAGGTGAGCAGCCTCCAGCTGGCTCCCTGGTCAGGAGTGAGCGCTGGACATGCAGCCACCAGGGCTCCTCACTCATCACTTGTCGCCCTCCCAGGTAAACACAGCAGGGCACGTCAGGCCTGGGGGTGGGATCCAGCAAGTTAGCCTTGCTATGTGGTGAATCGATCGGGTGTGAGGAAGATGGACCCGGGACAGAGTCTGCAGAGCGTGGTCTGATTCCGTGGCTGCCCTTGATCTCCTGGGGGACCCGGGACATCTACCTGCCTTCATGTTTCTCTCTGACCCTATGACAGCGCTGTGTGGCCTCCCCATGGTGGGGTCAGAGGTTCTGTTTGTAAAATCTTTCAGCTCCCTGGAGTATTTTCCAAGTTCAGACTCTGAA
Organism: Mirza zaza; assembly: GCA_008750895.1. Taxonomy (NCBI): domain Eukaryota; kingdom Metazoa; phylum Chordata; class Mammalia; order Primates; family Cheirogaleidae; genus Mirza; species Mirza zaza. The sequence goes on from VSMD01021311.1 coordinate 141,656, forward strand.
GACCAAGGGTTTGATGTTATTTTTCATATAGTTATCTATCCCTAAAGAGCGAATGCCCCTGTGGAAAACACCTTTATTGAATGCCATGCATATTGAGGAATGCCAGACGGGGAGCCGGGCTGTTCTTTTAACACCAGACTCTGTCAGCCCAACACCAGCCTCCCAAGGGGACAATTGAGTCCACCATCGGTAACGTTTCTTAGTATATCAGTCGTATATCACACAGCTACAGACAGATCTGGACTTTCAGGGTTTTTATTTGGAGAAGGGGGATCATAAGTATTCAGCAAATATGATTGCAACATCTATTTGAAAAATTATTTAAAATTTGGTCAGTCATTTCAGTGTCAGTCGTGTTGCTAAGTACCCAGATGTTTCTGAATTTCTGAATACTCTTATGCTGACTAGTCTCATATGGGTAACAGCTGAATTTTTCCACCTTTCCTCTAAATCATAGTCTCTAAGTTGTATCTCACATTGATTCCTACCCCATGGCTACACTGCAATTTTAGTACATCCTAACCTCTTCTGGCTTATCTGTTGGATTTTTGGTCAAAGACTCGTGGTTACACTGAGATCTGTGTTTTTGTCATTTCAGAGTCTGGGAAGTATTTGGTGGTTTCCAGTGCAAAACTTGAATTTCAAACAAAGATGAAATAAGGAGACTTACATAAACATGAAGGTTTTGTTGCGTGGAAGAGCAATCTTTGGTATACTTAAGAAATAATCTTAGCATTTTTGGGGTTTTAAGAGATGAGTTTATCCCAAGAGCCCTTAACATTCCTCTGGGGGTTTCTTTGTAACTCAGACCGTCCTCACTGCTCCTCAGCGTCCACTGCCGGCCTAGGTGGGCTGCACAAGCGTCACCTGGGAATAGCAGCCGTAACCGGTGGCAATTGCCTTCATTTCTTTGGGCGTGTCGCACTGGCAGGTTTTTGTGACCCAAGGCACTGGCTGCGGGGTAGCTTCCAAAATGTTTTTTTTTTTTTAACTTTCATAGAAGATCTTGATTAATAATGTCCTGGCCCGTTAGGGTCTGACTGCACATGGCAAAAACCCAACTTGAACTAATTTAAGTCTCAGAATTCAGTGGCCCTCAGAGCTACACCATGGGAAGGGACTTAGGGAGCCTAGAACCAGGGTTCCAGACATCACTCAAACTCTCCATCTCTCGTCTCTTCTCCATGTGGCAGCAAGAGCCGGTCACCAGCAACTGCAGGGTCCTCCCTGTACAGACTCAGCCAGAAAGCACGGGCAGCATCTCCAGTCCGGCTGCACTTAGAGCAAAGCCAGGGAAGCGTCCCGGGCAGTTTGGGGTCACGTGGTCACAGGTCTGCTACCTGAAGAACTGGGGAGCTGTCCTGGAGAGAGAGAAATAACACGTGTCCCGTATGCAGCACAGCTTGGATTTGCCTCCTCGTGCAGAGTTTAGGGTCTGGGGACTCAAAGAATTTAGGCAAATGGGAAACTTTGGATTCAGTTATTCTTACTTTAGGGAATCCTGAAGAAATGGTGCCAATTTCAGTGAATTGTGGCAGAGGCTCCGGTCGCTGGGAAACCCTGACCCCGTCTGGGCATTTGAATGACTCTCCTCTGGCTCAGACTAAACAGTATAAGAAGTAAAAGAGGAAAGCTATTTCAACTTTAATTTCTTTTGATTTTATGCTACAAGATAAAAACGGCTTTCCTTTTGAGCTGTAAGTTTCCCCTGGGAATTTTGTGACAGGAGGGATTTCTATTAAAATCAGGGTATTTTTATATTGCGTGTATTGTGTTAGCTGTATGTTTTTGTGCCGTCATGCCATCTCATTGCTTTGGGCTCTTTTGGACCACGTAAACTGGGCAAAATTCAGGATTGGAATAGGACAGGCCAGGAGTAGATTTTCAGCCTGAAGGTCAACTTGGCTTTGGAGTTGGCTCAAGCATGACCCTTACTCACGTCCGAGCTTCCTGGGGTCCTGGCAGGGGAGGTATCCCATTCAAGACTTCAGGAAGAAGCAGGGAGGGACTGCAGGGGGTCTCCTGAAGACGGGGCAAGGTCATCTTAATCCTCACCCTGAGGGGTGGCCACAGATTGACCACAGGTGGATCATTGCACCCTGTGGGGTCAGGGACAACCAGCTGGGGATGCCTGGAGGTCTTAAGGGGGATGCTGTTTTCTTCTTCTCATGTTTTTCCAAGGAGCTATCACTAGAGTGACATTTCTGGCCTCCTGCTTATCCCATACTCTGCTCCATGGGGCAGCCGTGCCCGCTGGGCCGGTGGGAAGAGCCCATGGTGGCGACCTACTCTCTCTACCCGGTGGTGTTACGGGATTAGAGGCCACAGGCACATATGTCCCTTTTCAGGTCTGCCTGCGCTCGGCTCCAGTCCCACGTCCCTGAGGGTGCTGGCTGGGGTGGGGCCCAGGCCTGTTGCTCTCTATCCCTACCTTGGGAAAGCTTCGTGCTGAACTGTCTGTATTGTAGGCTCGGTCGTCCCCTCTGGGTGATCCAATGGCCCAGAGCTGAAGAGGGGAGATGGGGAAGTAGGAAACAGGATCGTGGTCACAGGCTTGAGCCAAATTCTCCAATTTAAGTGTGTCAGCAATAAATCTGATATTTTGATTTCTGACACCTTTACCTCTTTTCTCAATTTGATGTTGAACCCAAATGTTTGTAATGAGCACGTATGCTTCACATTCAGGGAAGGCTGCTTCATACAGTTTGTTGGTGAAATAAAATTAAAAGGTAATTTGTCATTTATCAGTGCAGTAGAAACATACAGTCCCTTTTTTATTGCTTGCCCAAATGTATTCCATTTGCTATTTAAGATATAACAGATGGGTTCTAAGAACCAAGGAAGTGGGCAGTACACTATGACCAGGAGTTGTGAGATCCAAAGAGTACCTCAAATCTACTTTTCAGACTTGATTTTCAAATCAAATCAAAACCGATTTTTAGTTGCTTGAGTAATTTTTTCCAGTGAGCACTTGGTAGAAAAATCAAAGAAGAAATATCATTTGTTTTTCTTGCAATGATTCCATCAGAAATTGCTTTCTCCCTACGCAACATTTTATTGGTGGGTTTTTCCTACGTCGGCTGTGGGTTTTACCTTCATTATCCACAATGATAGCTCTACTTCAGTGCAGACACAGAAATTGAAACATTTAAGCATGTTTATCAGCTACTGTCTTATTTCTAGAGGGTAGATGGACTGTAAATCAAACTTAAGGTATTCATTCATTCATCTGGCATTTATTGAATGCTGACTCTGGCCAACACTTTCAGTGCTACAGCATAGTTGGCCAAAATCAGCCAGCTTCAGCGTTACCGTGGAGCAAGTTCAAAGCAGGTGTGCCTGGTAGAAGACAGTTCTGTCTTTGTTTCTCCCTTAATAATGCTCTCATAACCTCTTACTCTCTCACATCTACCATCCGTCTTCCTTTCTCTTTTTACCTACCTGGAGAATTTAATTAAGTAACTATATTTTAAAAAGTTGAACCAAGCAAAGAAACAAACAAAAGCAACACTTTGATTCTAGAAAGATTCAGTTACTGTTTCGAATGTCAGTTTTCTCAGCGTGGTTTCTGTAGAAAGTGTGTCATTATCGTATTACTGTTACCATCGACTCCTTCTATTAGCTGATTCTGAACTTTCCTTCTCTTTATTCTGAGAAATAACCCTTGTCAGAATTCCCTTTAGAGGAAACATGTATTTTCGTTTGCTGGGGATATGCCTGTACACTTCAGGATGACTCTGAGCATCTAGTTTGGGTGCTTGGACTTAGCTGTGGGCTCAGGCTTAGTTCTGGACTCAGAATATTCGTTATCCCTGGAGAATTTCTTGAGGCCTGTCTGGGGAAGTTGAAGACCCTCCAAGGACAGACACTGCAGAGCCAATGGAATCTTAAAATCCATCCTCGAGCAGTGTGGATCTTATACTTTGGAGTTTGAAGCAAACTGGCCTCTTTGGATGCTCTTGGGTAAGATCTGCCTGGAGTTTGGAGCTAGACCAAAGTAAAGAGTCTTGGTGCTGGCTGCACCCTTATTTTCCATTCCCAAACAAACCAATAGACAACTCATGGGAGCCGTGGCACAGAAACGTCTAGCCTGGCAATTGCTGGCTCTCTGCAAGATCATCAAAATATTATTTTGCCACTGAGTCCCTGGCAGAATATCCTGGAATCTGTATAAAGTTTACTGGTTTGAGCTATGGCAGTGACTTTGCTGTGGTATGAAATGTTTGAGGTATAGCAGGCCCTTGCTGGCTTCCTCCTTCTGTCGGGAGCACCTTGCCATCTGTCTCCGTCCAAAGTCAGCCGTGAGTGAGAGAGATGGGGAAGGACATAGACAGGAAATTATTTTTATTTGACCCCAAATCCCTTAGGCTGCAGCTTAAGCTCGTTTCCTCATTTTGCATCCTGTCGAGATGAGAAAACAGCTCAGTGTGCCCTACCTGCCTGCCTGCCCTGCGAAGAGACCTCCCAGCGTTCCCACTGTTGGGCTGTAGGATTCCTGCTGTGTTGATGCTTGGGTTTGTCCTTTTGTCTTCAGAGACACAGCTCATGGGATATATAGCTTTAAGGACCGTCCCCAGTATCATCTTCGTTGGATGAGAATGCTTAGAACGATCACAGAGGGTTATGTGCTCCATCTGTCTAGCAGGGAGGGTGGTCTGTTCCAAGTGTCTTAAGAATACTAAAAATCAGTAAGGACCCCCTTTGTCATGTTGCTTCTTCATGCTATCAGAATGCCGGTTCTTCGGCACGGAACCCAGAACGCAGCCTGCAGAGCCTGAAAGCACTTTCACACTCCTTCTCCTTCATTCCACATCTAGGGACTGCAGTCATTAGACCTTGCAAATGCTGATCAGGAATAGGACACGTTGTCATACTTCTAGTTCCAAGGATGAGTTTTCTGTCAAGTAACCTAAGTGCATGCGCACTGGTTTGCACCTGCCTGAGTGGTAGCTCCCGAGTCAGCGGCTGGTTTGATGACTCCACTCAGAACTGAGGTGGTGCTGGGTGAGGGTGGGGCGGGGTTTACTTTTTATTCGGCCCTCCTGCTGGTCTGTTTGTCCTCTTCTCTCTGAGTTAGGCATGATGCCCCCAAAATGTCCTCAATTTTAAACAACAAAGTTGATAGGAATCTAGGAAATGAAAATATCTTCTAATCGGCCCAAGCATTTTGATGAGCCGGCCCAGTCTGTGTGTGTTGGGAGCAGGTGGGAGGTGAGGTGGTGGTGTATGGGCCCAGGCCTCTCGAGAAACAGAAATTCAGGACTGACTTTACAGGGAGAGTAACTGTAAGGTTGCCTCTAAGTTCTGGTTTCAGGGTCCCTGAAAGGCTTTTATGTTAAAAAACAAACAAAAAAACCACAAAAAACCTTTCATTAGGTGACTGTCTAAGCCCTAAAATGTCACTCCTAGAAAATGCCTCCTCTGGCTTCAAGTTTTGATGCAAGAATGCAAATGTCCCCAGGAGTGCACGTCATTCACTTTTCCAGAGAAGGGGGACAAGGAGCACACCCAGCACAAGGAGAGATGATGGAAGGAGGGGCACAGGTGCCCGCAGAGAGGGAAGCAGTGGGGGAAGGTGGGCTAGAGGGTGGTAGGAATGGTAAACACAACTACAGAGGCCTCACATTTGTGGTAGGATAGTCGTAGCTGCCTAAATTAACTGTGTTTCGCTGGACATGGTCATTAATCATCTAAAATCAGGGACCAATTCTGAGGCCCCGTGAACTTCTGGAAGAGCTGGGCGTTGGAGTTGAGTGAAGTGTTTGCAGTGGCTTCATCCCTGGAGCAGCCGTGTGACTCTGGGAAGCTCACCTCCCCTCTCTGTTCCAAGCCTTGATGTCCTCATCTATAATCTAGAGGGAGTAATACTTCCCAGGGCGTGTGTTATGAGTACCTCTCGCAGTGGAAGTTTAAGTGGCACATAGTAGACACTCCATAAGCCCCTTTTCCCATTCATTTCACACTCCTGTTTTCATATGTTTTAGAGCAGATATACATTTTAGAGCAGATATACGTCATATGCCCTTTTTCCCTTTCTTCTTCTACCGATGTGGGCCTAGGCAGTTATTGAGTTGATGGTACTTGATCACTGGGGAGAGGAGAGCAAACAAACTCATGCATGAACACACTTGGAAACCCTGAGTGAGCAGACAAAATGATACACATTAGATTTTGGCGACCAGAGGCATTTTCCTCTTGCCCTTCTCTGTTCTTTCTGTTGGAGCTCCTTGATGGATTTGAATGGCTCTTCTCATACTGGGCTGATGCGTCCCTTTGAATGTGGATTCTCATGTGAGTTGGAAATTATTCAATTCTATGTCCAGGGATAAATGCAAAGCATAGCAGGGAAGAACGATGAGTATACTTACAAATGGTTCTTTTCATGTATCAGTAATAAAAGTAAATCGTTTTATGATCTAGGTAGCTGTGTATGGATTGAATCACTAGTGCCCAGTAGAAAATGTGACAGTCTTTGGGTTTCACAGGTCTGACATTTCAGAATGTCTATTCAGGTCTACAGCCATATCCCCCTGAACATGCCTGATCCTATCTGATCTTGGAAGCTGAGCAGGGTTGGACTTGGTTAGTACTTGGATGGGAGACTGTCTGTTGAAGATCAAACTTTCCATAAGGGAGATTTAGAATTGAACAGTAAGGAAAAGTGCTATTCACATATTCATTCATTCAGTTTCTTCCCAGTTTCTCCCATGGTTGGGAGAAACACCCAACCATGAGCTCCCCTTTGTAGTTTTTGGATGTCTTGCTTTGCTTCTACACACCTTTTGGTCAGTGTGAGATACTGGATTCCTGAGAATGATTCCTGAATATTTTTTTTAGTTGAGGAAGGGTAAATGCAAATTAGAGAAGAGTAGCCACTGTTGCTAACTTTAAATGCCCCAGAAGTGATTGTTGTGCTGTCTTTATAGTCTACCCAACTCCCATTTCCCCAGACAATTAGATTGTATTTCTCCATCCCAGGCTTGCGGAAACCTCACATCTGGAGTTGGGGGGAATGCTTCGTGGACTTTGGTTTGTACTCTTAGCCCAAAATTGTGCATTTGTTTCCACAGTGGAGATTCTTTCCCTAATGCTGTGAAAATCTTCACACTCATGCTCTTTTTTCATCCCTTCAGTTTCTCTAAAGAGTTATCTCCTTTGCTAATCATTTTACTCCAGAGGCAGGGGGCAGTTTTGGGAGGAGTGAGTGATATATGTTAAAATCATCTGTGTTTATTCTGTTCAGAATTTTCATCCAATATTAAAAGCACATCCTAACCAATGCGTGTGTTATCATGAAACATTCTCCTTTCCCTTTCTTCTTCTATGAGATTCCAAATGCATTTTTTTCTTAATGCTATTAAATTTAAAGGTTTTTGGATTCTTCTTTCTTAGGTTACTGTTTTTTCCTGAGCGTGCCTTGCATCATTGAATAGTCAGTTTCAGATCCAAGTTTGACCAAAATGTGTTTGACTGTTGCTTGAATATTTAGCCATTTATGTTGTGTTGTATTACAATATCAGTTACATAGTGAGCTGAGAGATTTTGTTTGACAAAATGTTATGTTTCATTTTACTTATTTTGAAAATCAAGAATTTTCTTTGGAACCTCATAACTTAAGATGAAAATGTAATTGTGCTTCTCACTAACTTGTTTTTCTTCTGCAACAAAATATGGAAACATTTACATTAGTTATATGCAGATAAAACCAGAGTTTTATCTCCCTTTTAAGCTGTTGATGAACTTGGTTTGTTTTCTTTGAAAAAATGAATACTTCTGTTATCACTTAGAATGCAATGAATATTATTCCTTATCAGGATAGTTTTATGTTGCTCTTCTCAGAAGTGTTTTAAAGATTGTCCAAATGTATCATACAAAATGCTAAGAACTTATTTAATATAGGAATGCATCTTGAGACTATGTCAAATTACTAAATTGTTATTCTTGCACTAGCAAGACAATGTAATCAAGCCAGAGAATGCCTAGAGTTTATTTTGATTTGTTTCCCATTTGTTTTAAATTTACCACCCACCGTTATCCAAAAATACATAAAAGCTTGTGGGTTTGGTATATTTATTTTGCTGTCATACTGTAATGATGTGCAAACATAACTGTACTTAAAGTCTTTAGGATCAAACAGATTAGATGTCATTTACTTTTTTTGCCAACAGTATCAGAGAACATAAAAAAATTCATTTTCCTAATCTGCTGTTGTCATAAGTTGATAGTTGCACTGTTTGCATAGTTGACCACCCACTGAAGCCAAGGCACGTGAAACTGCTGTCCACTAAAATGGGCCTGAAAGTCACATGGGACCCACCCAAAGATGCTACCAGTAGACCCGTGGAGCATTACAACATTGCCTATGGGAAGTCACTGAAAAGTCTTAAATACATCAAGGTGAATGCGGAGACATACTCCTTCCTTATTGAGGATGTGGGTAAGTGACACTGTGATCTTGTTGCCAGTCAGAATTAACTGTGCACCAACGTTCTCAGTTACATTCTTAGGATGACTATGTGTGAGGCAAAGGATGGCTGGGCCCAAGGGACCACATAGTTCTTTGGGAATGGGTGCCCAAGTTCAGAGGCTCTCGTCATTGCTTGACAGCCTTCATCTGGCCACTGGGCTTCCCCATCCGTGCACTTGAACTCAAGTGCTCCTCTCCCCACACTGATGTAACAAACAATGTTTAGTTTCTGAATGTGGTTTTGGAAAATATATTGATCCTTTTTTATCTTACAGAAACTTGACTAGTAGACAACTTAGTAGGGTAATCTAGAGACTTCTAACATATTTTATAATCAGGGATTGCTCAAGTCCTATGTCACTGTAAAGGTGTGTGGAATATGTTGTGCGTAGCCACATCTGGTTAAAGGAACGTTTTTCCCTATTTAAATTTAATTTTAATTTCATTCTGGAAGTTTGGAATATTTTGGATCTTGCCTTGATATATATTGTCACATAAGTGCAGATGTAGGTGGTTTGGACTTAGGCTTTGAGCTGTCTCTGGATCCTCCGTCTTCTACTTTTTGGTTTCAGTAGCCTGAAACTCCATCGATTCTACCATCCTGTGGTGGCCTGACCTTAAATGGATCTTAAGGAAATAATAGAAGTCAGCATATAGGAAACAAGGTCTCCCCATGCCATGTTGGCATTTTGATCCTTTAGGGCTGTGGTCCCCAAATCCTGGGCCGTGGACTGGTACCAATCTGTGGCCTGTTAGGAACCAGCCTGCACAGGCTCCACCCACCCCACTCTGGTCCATGGTAAAATTGTCTTCCATGAAACCAGTCCCTGGTGCCAAAAAGGTTGGGGACCGCTGCTTTACAGGATCAGTCAGCTCATCACTGCTCAGTGCCGGTCACCCAGCCATCACCTTCCTCACTCCTTCTCCACCTCCTGCATTTGATAGTATGCTTCCTGTGGAACAGAGCAGAGAGTATATAAAAGGGAGATAAAGGAGGCCAGACTCCCAGACTCGCTTCCTCGTGGCTTCAGCTGAACGTACGTTCCCTGAATCTCATGCATCACCGTGGCCCGAGAGCCCACCCTCGAGGTCAATGGGGGGTCTAGCAGACGAAGGCACGAAGGGTCACCTCTGTCTGCTCAAACCTTGGCTTGCCGTGATCGCTGCAGAGAAGAAAAACACGTGAAAAGAGAGCCGTAGAACTCCCTGAAGAACAAATAGTGTCTCCCAAGCAACTTTCTGATGAGTTAACTGTGTGGGAATCAGAGACATGTGGATTAAATTGCTTTGAAATATTATACGAACAAGCCCAGAGCACAAGAAAGCGTCTTGTGAAGCTTAGTTTTGCGTTCAGTCTGACCCTAGAGCGTCTCCCAATTAGTCCGGCAGGTCGTGCCAAACCCTAAGTGACCCCAGGTCCTGTCGTGGCCAGACAGAAGTCACACCAGTCTTGATCACAGATCACAGCAGGATGCAGGTGCTGTCAGCCCGGTTGCTGTTCGGGGGCCTCTGGCTTGAGGACTGAGTGAAGTTTTGTTAAAGGGAGGCTCCTTGCTTTGAGAAATGTCATTATCATTACTACCTTTGACAGAACTCTTACCTCTTTGACCCTTCGTTGCCTGAAATGCCCACAAACTTTTCTCTCTACAAGGAATTGGCCGCTTCACTTGCTGTTACAAGATTGTGATTCTTTTGAGGAAAACCAGCGCTACTGGAGTTTTGCTTTTTGAAGCTCCAAGTTCAGGGTACACTCCCTTCGTAATGTGGTGTCTTGGTTTCCTTTCTTATCTCAACAACTTCGGGAGCACAGCCAAAGAGTCCTCTGCTATTTGACCTTGGCTCCTAGGTGAAGGTCAAAAAGTGAGGCCCAATTATTTCAGGATTAGCATTTCCAAGATTCCAGGAAATATTTTTTTCTAGATTTTTGTTGAAATGGTCAAAAACAACTTGCAGATACAGTATGGAAAACATTTTATTGTGAAAAAGAGAAAATTTCATGAAGCTTTATGTATTGCAGTGAAGATTTCCCATGTGCTAAATTTTATGAATTACATTGACATTTCTTATTATTTTCGGGAGATTTTCATTTGGAGCTCCTATGGGGAAATATTATTTGTAGTTACTGACACCAATGTCCAAACGCCTAGTTAGCGGACAGTACATTTCTACTTCCTACAATGATTTCATGTTAAAAATCTCAAAAACTCTTTTGGTTGACTGGTTTTGAATCCAGGTTTATTACATATGCCACCTACTTTGTAGTAAATAAGTTTATGTTCTTTGGGTCAGGTATGTTTTAGTTGCATGAGAAGAATGTCAGTGAATTTAATTTAAAAAAGAGAGAAAGCTATCATTATGCTTGTCACTTAACTCAGATTTTATGTTTAGTTACACTTGGTATAAGGAAGATGGTTAGGGAGTCAAACTGTGTCATTCTTGGAGATTTGAAATGGTGGCTTGATACAAACCGTATGTTTCAGAGCCGGGGTTAGTGTACTTTGTGCTGGTTACTGCAGAAAACCACAGTGGAGTGAGCCGTCCAGTATACAGAGCTGAGAGCCTGCCTGGTAAGTCTTATCTAGAATTGAAGGCTGTAGTTTTGTTACTTGGCTTGGGAGACACATCCCTGCTTGCTTCTTCAAGTCAATATAAATTTAGAATTATTAGAGAATTTCCGAACAAGAACTTTTTAGACTTGTAAAAAAAGTTAAATGATTGAAAATTAGGAGAGACTTATCCCTTCTTTTAAAATAGTTTTAATGTAGGTTATTATAATAGTATTTCATCTGAACTTTTTGAATACTCAAGTAAACCCCGTGCAAAAGACCAAAAACACATATTGTCCATAAAGCTTATGTGTCGAGTCACCAACATGGCCTGAACAGATCCTTTTGAAGACTGTTGCAAAGATCACTTAGATATGCGTTAGGGATGCACTGAAATGTGGAAAATCCAGTAGTGCTTGTTCCTAACTATCAAGTTGCATTTCCCTAATTTAGGAGGTGAATGGATCAAGATTGATGGTTTTCCCATCAAGGGTCCAGGACCATTTAATGAGACCGTCACAGGTACTACTTGCTCATTCGTGTGCCATTCATGTCTTCACTGAAGCACCATCTCGCAAGAGGGTTGTGCTTCTGTCACACACATGTGCTCACAACCTCTGTTGAGTTCCCATCGCTAAACTAACACACACGCCCCACAGTCTTGGTCAATCTGTTCTGCACCTGGGGAACCAGATTGTAGCCAGTGTTGCTCATTGTCCACTGTTCCTTCGTGTCCTCGAGTGAGGAATTGTCTGTGTCTACATCTGGGGGTGCTGTCGCCCTGTTAACAGGCAAATATGGTGGTTGAGATGGCAGTAGCCCCGTAGGATACCTACAGCTCTTTTACCTGTGAATGGCATCAATGGACTCACAAAACAGTGGTTTTTATTGGCTAATACGTTGTATCACGTCTTGCTTTTTTCTTGCAACCTTAGGATATTTTGCAATATGTTAGAGAATGTGCCTTCCATCTCTGCTCCATATTTGCGCATCTGTATGTTTCATCATTTGGATGTTGATGTTGTCTGGTCATGTTGTTTTACTTATTGAGAGAAGTGTTGACATTTCTCATGTGGTTCTTGAATATATTTGATGAATGGTGAAAAATATAATGTAAAATGAATGTAGTTATTTTACAGTGTGATTGAGTAATATCCCAAAGGCATTATGATGAGGATCTATGTTTCATTTTCATGTGCTATGTGTTTGAATATCTCCATCTGGTATTATTGTTGAAAGGAAGGTGAGTATGTGAAACCAACTACCCTAATTTGCTTTTCAGACCAGGTTTGATGGGCATATCAGTTTTCAGAGTCTGTACTATATGAATAAAGGGTGGAACAAAGTCCCTACTATATGAACAAAACAACCAGAAAAGGAAACTGGCTTTGGGGGGAGATGATGTGTTCGTGTTCAAATATGATAGACTTGAGGTGACCATGGAGCTTTGCAATGAAAATGTCTTGTAGGTGATTCAAGAAGAGAGAATGGAAGTTGGAAGAGGGAAGTAAGAGCTAGGTAGCAACATAGGAGACATACTAGTGGGGAGGCTGAGGCAAGAGGATTGCTTGAGCCCAGGGGTTTGAAGTTGCTGTGAGCTAAGGCTGACGCCAGGCACTCTAGCCTAGGTAACAGAGTGAGACTTGGTCTCAAAAAAAAAGGAAGGAAGGAAGGAAGGAAGGAGAGAGAGAGAGAGAAAGAAAGAAAGAAATTAATTGCTGGCTGAAACCACTTACATCATATGATATAATGCAGAAATTTAAAAAAAAAAACATAAATATCCAGTATGCACAGGCTAGGTTATGGTGCCCCAGGAAAAAAATTACATTTCATTGTTCATAAAATAGTAACTTATGAGAAATTATCAATAATGTATCTATACCCTTTTATGAGGCTTGGAAAATATGCTATGCTATTATTCTAAGAAATGGTTAAATATATAATAGTCTTGTCAAACAAAACAAATATTCAGAATTCCACATCTTCATTGAAAGGAAGGGATTTTCCCTTAAAACTGCAGAACTTATAGCATCAGAACCTGGTGTGAAGCCCAAAGGGGTTCAGTGCTTTGACTGATGGCATCTCGTGTTCTTCCAGTGTTTTATCTGAAACCAGAGGAAAACCTGTTCTTTTATGCTGCTGGAAACAGTGGTTTCATTTTAGATTCCAGAAGGCCTTCTTTTATTGGCTTAGACCTATCTCAGCAGAATTGTGTTTACCTAAAAATACAGGGCTTTAATTATTTAACTCACTCAGCCCAGGCACAGGTGTAGGGTTAGAGATGCAAGGTAGCCAATGGCTCGCCTTAGTGAAACTGGGATTCTACTGGGAAGGAAAGACAATAAACACACAAGCAAAAAGGGATGCAGATAATCTATCAGTTTGCCAGGGCTGCCATGACAAAACACCACAGACTGGGTGGTTTAAACAACAGAAGTTTATTTTCTCATGGTTCTGGAGTCTAGACCTCCAAGGTCAAGGTTTGGTTTCTCCTGAGGGCTCTCTCTTGGCTTGCAGAGGGCCACCATCTTGCCGTGTCCTCACATGGCCTTTCTTCCATTCTTATGCACTCCTAGTGTCTCTTCTGTGTCCTAATCTCCTCTTCTTATGAGGACACCAGTCAGTTTGGATTAGGGCCCCCACAACGGCCTCGTTTAACTTAATCTCCTCTTTAAAGGCTCTGTCTCCAAATACAGTCACATTCTGAGGTACTGGGGTTAGGACGGATTTTGGAGGGACACCGTTAAGCCCATAATATGATCATATATTACTTGAAAAATGAACAGCACTGTGCTATAGAATAAGCAGGCAGGGGTGAGGGGGTGGGAGCCTGGGAGGCCCAAGATGGCGGCACCAAGCTGAGACCACAGAGGGTGAAGTCACGTGAGGAGAAGGAAGAATGTGCCAGAGAGTTCTCCAGGTGGGGCAGGACTTACGTGATTCTCAGACGGGTCATTCATCCAAATGTGAAAACTCTCAGGACTCAGAAAATGATGGGACTAAGCAAAAACACAACTCCAGGGCAGAAGTTTCAGCTTCCTGTTGTGTAGCTCATCTCATATCTCTCAGTCAGAAGGCTTCCTTTGTATTTAATGTAGAACCCCTCTTATTGGTACATAAACCCGCATCCTCCTGTTCTGTCACCAGGGAAAAGACATCACATGTCTGCCCACTTATTGGCAGGCTATTATTTAGCTTTTCTGCAGACTTCTCTTCTGTGGGCTGTTTTAGCTTTTCTCTGCAGGTGGGTCTGGGTAACTGGCAATCCAGAGCTGGCCCTAGAGTCAGGGCAGGGACACACCGGGGCTTGGGACACAGACATGTCCCAACTCTGCCACCAACCAGCCAAGGGACTAGGCCGGGAAGAGAGCTTTTGCCAAACTCTTCATCTGGAAAACCGTGTTAGATTCTGGTTAATTTTAGCCCCCTCCCCTCCCCTGGGCTCTGGGGGAAGGCTGTCCTCACCTTGGAAAGCATGATAAGACCCAGGGCAGGTCTGGGATCCCATTGATCTTTGAACCCCTCCCAGTGCCAGGCTAAAAAGGTTGATACCTGCTGTTGACCAAATTGTTTGACACCAAAACAGTGAAACTGTGAGCTCATGAAAAACCTAAGTTTAGCATCTTTACTTTCTTACCTAGCACTCCTTTCATGGGAAATATCTGTGGATTTATGAGATGTGTATACCCCAAGCACGCAGTTTGGCCTTTTCTATCAGTATTTCATCCACGTGAGCACCAATTTTCAGGCATATTTTCCCGTCAGTTTGCTAATTTAAATATGACCGATGTGGAAGTTAAAAACTCTAAACCTACTGTCTTGAGAGGGCTCTTTCCCTAATCTGTTGATTTAAGAGGATAATTCATCCACCAAGCCCTAGTCTCACCACTGCTCGCTGTGCACACCGAGCTCCGGCTCCGGCCCAGGCCTGACCAGCACACAGACATCCGCAGCACCTGTCCGCTCAGCGCCTTGGGTTTCTCAGCTGGGAAATGACGGGACTCAACGAGAAGGTTCTATGTTCCTTTCTAAGAACTTTCTTAGGCTCTAAAGTGCTTTCTAAGGTTCCTTTCAGCTTTGAAAATTCTTGAATCTGTGACACAAAGAGGACTGAATCCACTTCTAATGAGTGATGCTACACTTTGTGAGCAGATGGAAACCACTTGCATTAAGGAAAAATGGCTATTTTCCTATCTCTCTACCCTACACAGAATGTTTTAGGTCCGCATATCAAAAAATCGTACTAATGAAGGAAGAAACGCTGAATTGTAATTTCTGTGTTCTGAGAACATACCTGAACACACGGAAGGTGCATGGAATAAAGAATCATCTCCGGTGACATATGGGAACGTACTTCCCCCAAGGGCCCCATCTGTGTGCCTTCCCTTCCCTATTTGTAACGGCAGGAATGAGCCAACAGAGCTGGCCATGTTCACTTACTTGAACTCACTTGTGTCATTGGCACCCTGGGTAAAAGGGGCCAGAACAGTATACCGATAGGCAAGTCAGGGGTCAGATAACATTGTAGTCTGATTGTGGGGCTGCTATGCGCCAGCCTTGTGCTTAAATTGAAAATTATGGAATTCATTATGAATCTAAGACTCTTTTCACCTACTAATTTTCAAAGTCTTTGGCCAATGGGAAATTGATAATGTTTGTGGTGTTAATTTCTCAGTAGCTTTTTCATGCAGTTCTGAGTTTTATTAAATATACAGTTTGCAGGGCGGAAGTTTCTGGGTCGTGGTCCGGATGGTGAGTGCCACAAGGGCAGGGTGCTCTGACTCACCCACTTTCGCGTCTCCAGAGCTGGGATGGTCGCGCAGTGGGTGCCCGAGAGACGTGCAGCGGCAGAGGAGTGAGCAGCAACAAGAGCTGGGCGCCGGGGGATGCAGAGCTGCCTACGAGAGGCTCTCCGTCCCGCTCGGCGTTGATTCTCGTGGGGAGCGGCTTCCGGGCAGGCCGGTTTGTTGGCCGCAGAGTGGCGCTGCCGTCAATCAGAGATCCCATTTCTTGCCTTGCGCTACTTTGAGGG